>WUWR02000306.1:0-35458 GCA_009982885.2 Hyles vespertilio | reverse complement strand
TCTGCCAGACACGGGTTCCAAAAATCTAGAATCCTTAAACCAAAATTAAATTATCAGAGACATAACTGAATTTTTTCAAATAAAATATCGACTTTTAGGATTCCATTCCGCAAAACAACATTTTTGAGGTCTCCATATATCCCTCGAGCGTTGGGTCCCACGTATCGAGGATCAACGGGACGCGTTCGTTTGCCACATCCAAAAACTCGATACTACAAGTTTGCGGAATTTTAATAAAGTATTCAATTTTTAAGCAAAGTATGTTCTTTTCCCAAATTTAGTATTACAGCTCAAAACCCAGTCTGAACCTATCAAAACACTGCGCCCTATGTCGGTTAGGTTAGGTTAGGTTAGGTTAGGTTAGGTTAGGTTAGGTTAGGTTTTTTTTTTTTTTTTATTGTGGGCTCTTTGCCCACTCTGCTCCCCCCGACAAATCAGGGCCTTTATACAGTTGTTTGGGTTTACAATATAGTGCTGAGGGTTGTTTTTCACTTTTCATTTGAAGTGAATTTGTTTTCATTTATCTTAATCTATATATCTATGCTTAGGGTTTATATTTCTATATTATTTTCTTATGTATTCTATTTCTATATGTATGTTCACATTTAATTTTATTTAGGCCTTAATTGCTTTTCTACATAGCTTAAATTCGTATCTATTTCTTATATCGTAATATCTTTTCTAATTCTAGTTGCTTATATCCTACATTGTCATATTTACTATTCGTACATAATCTTATATTATGTATTTAAGTAAACTATTTCTATATCTTACACTTAATAACAATTTATTCGTTTGTATCTGATATTTTATGCTTATGCTCTTTTTTTATTTTGATGAATTGATCTGCCAATTATATTCTTAATTATTTCTACGGATAGGTTTGTTTCAGGAAATGCGGATTCAGACATATAGTGGTCTATATTTTAGTTAAAATAGTGTATTTGTGTGTATATAAAGTATTGTCTTTTTACTATGTCTGAATATCCTTTTTGTTCGCTTGTGGGCACTGATCGACGGCTACTGTGCTCTGGACTCGCGCTGCGCATCGGGTTCCTCCTTCGCCGCTGGCGGTCTCTGCATTCATCAGAGTTCTTCGATCTACATAGGTAAGTCAATTTTATTTATACATACTATTTTTTTATTTATTTATTTTTATTTATTTATTTATAAGTTTTTATTTATTTATTATGTTTATTTACTTATTTATTTATTTATTTATTTATTTTTTTTTGTTATAAGTTTTTATTTATTTATTATGTTTAATTATTTATTTATTTTTACGTACCAAAACAATTTCCCTATTTAATTTTTATGTTGTACTTTTGTTTTCATGCTTTTTTGACCCTCGACTCGTCCAGCAGATCGGGAGTACCCTCAGCGCAGGCATTGTTATCTATATATTCACTATATAGTTTCCCATTGGTGTTTATATTTGGGACTGGTTCCGTCGATGAGTGCCCGCAGGCATTGCTCTATACACATAGTAAGGACTTCTCTCATCCCGTCAATCCCCGCGCTGCCTTGCCTCTTAGTCTCAACGCATACGGTCCCCGTTTGGAATTCGTGGGATCCCAGTTTTCCAACCATCTCGGTCTGATCTGGGACTCTGGGATCGACTTTAGCAGTACGCGACTGTTGATCTCGCCAGAGTTTCCCACTTCTTCCTCACGGGGCACTCCGCGCTGAATGCGTTATGGTCGGTTCCGCTTAGTTTCGCCCGGATGCAATTGCAGCACGTTGGCGGTACTTGCGCCACCCAGTCAGGGCAATCTGACCTGTGGTGAGGCCCGCCGCAGTGACTACATGCATCCGTTTGATCCCGGCAGAACCTTTTCCCATGTCCGAAGCCAAGGCAGCGCGAGCACTGCACCAGGGGAGATTGGTCCTCTACTCGGACCCGTTGTATATCTATATGTACAGACGCTGCCTCTATCAATATCCTCCACACTGTCGTTGGCACCTGCAGGACCACATGGCAGACATGTGGATTCCTAGTCCTCCTGCGGTATTTGACAGTTATCTCGGTCTCACAATCACTCAAGTTTCCAAGCAGATGTTCATTTTGGGGATTTGAGGGCTTTGATGATGTCTTCGTCAGAGTTGATGCTGAGGACATATTTCAGAATGATCAACGGCTGTTTGTTTTTTACGTCTTCCATATTCAGTTCTCCTTCCGCTTTCCTTATCTTTTCCTTTATCTTTCCTAACTCTTCCTTCGTCCTGCATCCGATTATTACTTTTCTATCCTTTGCCTTCCGTATACTGTCTACTTTTAGGCCTTCCTCTTTTGCATTAATTCTTTTTCTTATTTTTTCGAATACGTCTTCACCTGAGTCTGCCTGATCCACCGAAGTCACTACGATTGAGTGCATTGTTGTTGTGGGCTCTCTAAGTTTATTTTTCGGTGGTGCAGCCAGCACATTTGCATAACTTCCTTTATTTAACCACTCTTCCCTATGCTTTTTCATTTCTTCATTTAATTTCATCATCTCTTCTTTGTTTTCATTTAGTAGTTTAGCATGCTCTTCAAGTTTCTTAACAATATCATTTTGCCCTGTCGAATTCGTCCCTGTTTCCCTTTGTTCGTTTGCAGGTTTTACTCTCCCTTGTTTCTCACAGTGCATGTCCTTTCCGATTCCTTCTCTGTAAGCTCTGTCTTCTTCCGCATCTCTAACCAGTTTGTATAATCTATCCGCGGCCTCTATAACTTCATTTTTAATCTCTGTCTTGAGATTTCGACTGTTATTTATCTGAAGTCTAAGTTTGATGAGACAAGCTTTTGCTTCGGATGTCCTATTTAAATATTCCGAGTCCCTTTTGGGGGACTTGTCTAACGAGCTTGCAGTTGTTGTCGTTTTCTTGGCTATAGCTTTATTGTCCGTTGGGTTCAAACGTGGCCTCTGCCTCGCAGACCCGGCGCCGCCAGTTTCTTCTACTCTTTCGAGTTGGGATTCTATGCTGCGCCGCGCCTGCGCGACAGAGGTACCGGTAGCCCCTTTCGGACTATTGTTATCGGGAGTTTTATTAGTTTTTGTCGGCTTACTGCCAACGTCCTTCGCGGGAGTTCTATATCCGCAACCGAACATTTTTTAAAGTGGGAGTAGTTTATTGTCAAGGGGATGCGTCAATATAGTCGAAGATGAATTCTTTACAGGTGTAAAAGACGGGCAAGAAATCAACTCACTTCGCACGTGATAATGCAAGTGTCGCCGCCAATTTGGAAAAAACTCACCGAGGAAGGAGTCGCCCACATTAAAATTATCATTAATTATTATTATTATTAATTATTATTTAGGTTATAAAAACCTAACCTATTATAATAAAAAAAAAAAAAAAAAAAACCTAACCTAACCTAACCTAACCTAACCTTAACCACAACACACGATTTGGTTCCAAGATCGACACGGGACATAAGGCGACATCGCCCTCGTGTCCTCGCCTACGCTCTATGAGGGATAGAATCGGCCAACGCGTTGATTACGGGCTATAGACATATACGCGCATTACAACCGCGCCCCGTGTCGATATTGGAATCATATTGCCACACTCAACATACACTCTATACTCACTCTCTAAATACGCATACACTCACACAATACATACATTACTCACATACGACAACCACGCATACACCACACTATCACTTGATCGCGGCTTGAGAACGCGTCGCTCCCATGCCGAGCCATACCGCTATCAGTCGCTTAGCGCGAGGCGGCGGTTCGAGACCCGCGCATAAATATTTTTGCATTGCAAAATTCACTTTTAACTTGTTGTTCGATAATTCTGTGAACCCCATAACTCTGTTTAATTTTAAATGTTTACACAAACATATTTTTGTAATCTATAAATTTTAACCGTACCTTGCAAAATTTCTCATCTCACATATTTAATCTTACCTTGTATTACTTTCTGTCTATCTATATATAATGTATTCACTATTGCATAATATAACTACCAATAATACCATCTGTCACGTTATATTTTATTTACTAAATAAGCTTAACACTATGTACATAATGTAATACCTTATCTTAAAGCAACAGCACTCTTCGAGGTCCCTCATAGGGACATTTCTATAGACGCCTGACGCTAGCCTCGGCAACTCGCACTTTGAGTGAGTCACCAAGACCACGTCTAAGGGGCACCGTTGTATGCTACTATAAATAATATTATCATTTAATTTTCTATACACCTAATACTTTCGTTTATTTACTTTCATATGTGGCTCTTGTACCTTTATTCTTTCTTTTTGTTGTATTTTCAAACCGTAATACTGTATAATTGCAATATAAAACTACTATATCATAAGTCTAATATTAAGTCTTTAAGTGATTGATTTCTACCTCATTGTCGTTTTTAATGTATCAGCTCTTCTCTTATAAGTAAGATATATTTGTCTAGAATAAGTTGTTAATAATGTACTCTATGTGTAACATTATTTAAATCTGCTATGCACTGCGAAGTTTCCCTTGTAGGGAAACAACGCCTTGCGCCTGCACCGTGGCAATAGCAACTTGCGCTCAGCCGGGGTAGCTATTGTGTGGTGTAAGGATCGCATTATGCATGGTAGAGCGCGAGCCCTTGTGAATGATTGCACCGTACAGTGACTACATCATCCACCAGGAGCCGCGTAAGCTCATACACCTTTAACAAATAAAACACATTAATTGAAACTTTACTTATATACACATTTTACACAATCATTAACTCTCTCATTTGTTCCATTCAATTTCACATAAGGACATGTATTACTGCACCTATTTTATCTAACTCATCTTAATGTTACTTTTACATAACTAACGTCTTAATTCAACCTCCCTTTCGACACCCAAATCAAATTAATTTACGAATCCTCTATCGATACGATCATAACTTAAATTAATAATTACAATTTTCGCTATGCCTAACTTAACTACCTACTTAATACATAGTGCGCTATATTGTTTAGTTATCTAGCAAATCATATGTAAATATTAATATTGCTTTACTTCATGTATTACATATTGATTCTTAATATAAACAACAATATTATCCATTCTGCTCTACTATTCATAAAGTGTACTATATACACACCGTATTTAGCTATGTACTATTTATATTCCACCCCTCACGCTTTCATATATACATATACACCCATAAACTTTCTAATACCTTCCTTTAACATCCCTCCAACATGTTCTCTTAACACATACTAACATCCAAAGTTGTTACTACTTTTACTATCGACGCACCCAACTTGTTGTTAATCGACCTCGCCCGCTGGGTTCGCCGGCGGCCATCTTGGCCGCCGCCGGCCGCGCTCGGGTCCCGCGAACCACGGTCGCTAGCGCGCCGTACATCTCTCGAGTCATACAAGTTGCCGCTTTCCGCGCTCAGATTTAGCCTAACTCCGCCAACATTATTTTCCCACTTGCTTATATACACACATTTTAATTTTACACACACTAACATCAAATCTCATATAACTTAGCACAACACTTTTATAATACAAAATTGCACTTCCAATATTTTAAATCTGTTGAGCATTGCGCTTTTCCCTATTGGGAGTAAACGCAATCGGCCCAATACCGTAGCATCGGAAACCCTCTTTTTAGCGGGCAACCACTGCGGCGGCATATGGGTTGAATATCGCTCAATAGAGCGTCAGCCCGTGGTGTGCGCAGACACTATATAGTGCTTGCCGTTCACATCATGGACCGCGTAGCTTTTATTTACTACTACAATAATAATCAACATTTCGCTGCACTTCACCGCCATACACATACTTCTATTAATAAATATAAATATGTCTCTCATTTAACACAACTACATCCATAATATATTCCTAACTTGTCAATTTCATAATCATCCTCTAGCCATTCCAAACACCCAAATAACTTGTCATCGCACTACAAACAGGGACCGTCCCGCGGGTTTGGGACGCGGTGCCGCGCCTCATTGAATCCCTGCGCGTGCGGCCCATAGTTTGGTCAGGTGCCAATTTAAGAAACCTGTTTATATATTATCCCAATTATTATAACACTTATATATCCCATAATTGTTCTTAGGTCTTCAACATTCTTTTTATTTTTATTTTCAACCACAAAATTTATTATATATCAAATAAATAAACAAACAATCGTGATTTACTCAAATCAAATCACCTAACTATTATATCACAAGTTATATATTTGATAATAAGAAGACATCAAATCAACTACACATTACGTCATCGCCTCAACCGCTCGGTCCGGGGCGCCGCAACGCGCAAATTTTCCCACGGTCGTGCGGAGAACAATGGGTATTGTTCGAACCAACATTCAACAATCTTCTTATTTGTTTTAAACCATTAGGATATTCCCCGTGAAATTTGATATACATACATATTTATATTAAACCACATCTATTACACATTACCATTATATTAATTATACGATCATACAAATTTAATACAATATATCTAACTACTCATCACGTCATTGAATTCGGCCGACCGGCCAGGAGCGCCGCCGCACGGAAATATTCCCACGGTCGAGCCGAGAACAATGGGCATTGTTTGCACCAACATCCAAGATTCTTTTTACTCTTGTTGTAATCTTAAGTATATTCCCTGTGAATTTTGATATTAATACATATTTATTTTAAAATTTTACCACACATCACCAAATATTGATTATGTAATCACTTAATCGAAATTAAATATTTATATTATTCAACAGTAATTCACTTGTAGCACTACACATTAACACTAAGTTTCCTCGCCTAACATTCCATATAGAAATTTAATTATTATCCCTTAATTATTAACATAATTTCATCATGTACAAACTTCCCTTATTGTCACACACAAACTTTACACACTAACATAATTTCCACTCATATTCACTCAAACACAATTAAACTCTTCCACATTAGTCTGAAACATTAACAACACTAACATTATATAAACACTTATACACATTCAACACAATTAGCAGTCGTCAATTTACACATATCACTTTTACAATAATTAATACACGAAAATTCATTACTAACTTACAATTTCACAACCATACCAATTGGAATTCTAATTAGAATTCCCATTGGTAAAAATCTTATTGGAATTTTCCAATTGGAAAAATTTTCAAAACTTTTATTGTTCGATTTATATCGACCCATCGATTATTTATAACACAACTTAACGCTGTTAAATATTTACCGTCACCACTATTTACATATTTTATTACCCACACCATTTTATACTTCTCACTCTCATAACCACATAATCTTGTCACTTACACCGATCACTTCGCTTTACATAACTGCTACATAACTGTAGCCATCGGATAATCTTATACTCACCATTGTAATAAAAACCTAACTGTGAAAAACTTATTTACACCTAAAATATAAGAACTAGATAATAAGAACTATCTCTTGCGACCACACATTCTACTCAATACGCTTACACACACCAGACAATTCCTTACTTTACCAAGGGGAACCGACGAGGGGCGGATGAAAACATTGCTATGTCGTAGTCTTGCCTCTCCGGATGTTTCCCCTACACCTACACATAAAACCGGCAAAGGGCGGGTCGTCGTATCAAATAGCGAGACCCTACCCCTTTGCTGGTTAATCTCACCCCACATGCTCACTCATAACACTATGCAGCGAGACAAACACACCCCTACAAAATAGAACACAGGAGAAAAAAAAAAAAAAAAAAAAAAAAAAAAAAAAAAACCTAACCTAACCTAACCTAACCTAACCTAACCTAACCTAACCTAACCTAACCTAACCTAACCTAACCTAACCTAACCTAACCTAACCTAACCTAACCTAACCTAACCTTTTTTTTTTTTTTTTTTTTTTTTTTTTTTTTTTTTTTTTTTTTTTTTTTTTTTTTTTTTTTTTTTCTCGCGGGGAAAATCCCTTTACGGACCATCCCACCCCCGAAGGGGCGAGGGTGTGTCGGACTCACCGGCGCCTTCCGAGCCCAGCGAGATGTTGTGCCGCCCGTGGATGTGGACGGGCGGCCGCTGGGTCGGGTCCCTACCACAATACGCGCCGAAATACCGACTAAAAACCCCGCGTCGGCCACCATCGGTGCACTACAGAGACGGCCCCGGGTTACCGTTGAGCGGACGCGCCAGGACCGCCTCTTTGTGCACCGCCGCTTAGCGACGCGGCAAATGACGCGTGTTGCGTCACGTCTCGGGGGCCGCCAGGATAGGGAAGGCGGCCCCGTGTGGCCTCTGCGGCGCCGGGTTAGTTGGCGTCCCGGCGCCTCCTACGTCTCCTGTGGCGACGAGCGGGATCGGTCTGCTCCCGATCCCGCTCAGCGCTCTCCTTCTGCGACATGACACGTTCGCAGAAGGAGAGCATGGCTCGCCACGAACTCTGGCTGCCGACCATGGCGGCGACCACGGCCGGCAGCGAAAGGTCTCTTCCGACGACCGCGATGAGAGCGCTGCGCTCCTCGTCCCAGGCTGGGCACTCCTCTAGCGTGTGCTGGGCCGTGTCCTCACGGCAGTTGCCACAATGGTGGCACACGGCGGACTCCTCCGCTCCGGCTATGCGACACAGGTACGCACCGAAGCAGCCGTGCCCGGTGAGCACCTGCGTCAGCCGGTATGTCGGCGCGCCGTGGCGCCTGTCCAGCCACTGCTCGAGGACAGGTCGCACTGCCGCGACGGTCCTCGTACCAGCACTAGGGTTCTCCAGCCTGGAACGCCACTCCTCCACAGCAGACCTGCGGAGGGAGGCCAACAAGGCCTCGACCTCTCGGGGGACCAACCTCTGCCCACGCCCGGACGCCTCCTCTCGCCGGAAGAAAGCCGACGAGAGGGTCCTCGCGTCCAGCACCCAGGGCAGAGTTCCCGCCAATACGCAGGCCGCCTCGTGCGAGACCGTGCGGTAGCCCCTGATTATTCGCTGCGCCACCATGCGCTGCGGACGATGCAGCAGGCGGACGCAACGATCGCCCAGGGACCCGGCCCAAACGGGACACCCGTAGAGGGCCATGGACCGCACGACTCCAGCATAAAGGTTTCGGCAAGGGATGCCAGGACCATCAGTGTTGGGCAACAGGCGCCCCAGTGCGCCCGCCGCCCTCACCAGCTTCGGCGACAACTCCTCAAAGTGCGCGCGGAAATCCCATCGACTGTCGAGGACGAGACCGAGGTATTTCATCCTCGAGCCGACGGGAATCCGCACGCTCTCCACCGTGATGTGGGCCCCTGGCGGTGGCCCACACCGAGGTCCGTGGAAACACACGGCCTCGGTCTTGTTGAGGGCCACCGTGAGGCCCAGTCGCCGAATCCTGCTCACCACCAGTCCAGTACCGAACGAGGCGAGCAGGGCGGACCTCTGGAATGTCCTGGCCGTCGCTGTCACCAGTGTGTCGTCCGCGTAGCAGACCACAGCGACGCCCCGAAGGTTGGTACCACGTAGCACCCAGTCGTAGCCGATGTTCCACAGGAGCGGCCCAAGAACCGAGCCCTGTGGAACACCGCACGTCACTTCCCTGCGGTGCCACCCGTCGGCGCCCGGATACACCACGTACCTATCAGACAGGTACGAGTGCACCAGACGCCGAAGGTAGGGCGGAACCTCGTGGTACCGCAGTGCTTCTTCGATGCAGTGGGCCTGCATGCATGGTGCATGGTGTTGAACGCGTTGGCGATGTCGAGAGATACCGCCACTACGACCCCACCCCGGGACACTGCACGCTCCGCTTGTGCCTTCACCCGCCGTGCTGTCGGTTCCGGAGTTGAATCGACACACTTAACAACACTCACACAACTCGCTAACCACTAAACATGCATTCACACACCGCAAGCACAACTCACACACACCTGTCACACATTCGACACACACTCGCTCGAACATGGCTCGGGTTCGCGTCGCTTGAGCCGCCTCCGCGTAACGGCATCTCGGCTCGATTCCCGCGCCAATACTCGGCGGGTCCAAACTCCACTCTCTCAGTAAGTAGCACCTTATATGTATTGTACAAACCATTACTGTTAGTTATACACATAATCTTAAGCTTAATTTATTTTATACAACCACTACTTATCACTAACTACGCTACTACTTATACTCTTTTATTTTATACACTAATATATTTGCTTCCCTATTTTAACTACTGATACCAATCATCCCCCACGCCCTCTTACCTCCATCCTCATTTTCCACTATACAGCTCTCAGTCTTACCCTATATTATTTCAAACATTACTATTGCAACATAATTACCTAACATCTATAAATATATAACATTATCCATTTTATTAGCATATAACAACCTAGTATGTAAGATTAATTTGTATTAAAACTGACTTTTATGTAAATGGGGCGATATCGGCCCGAACTATCATTAGCGCGGGCTGATATCACCTTGTATTAACAATTCGTGCCTATTGTTAGCTCTCAGTATGCATTGCCCGCCCGCCGCGCCTACCCCCCTAAACCCCCTGCCTCCGGGCGCCTTGTCGCCGCCTCAGGCCCCTTTCATGCCTTGACGCACTCATGGCGGCTAACAAACAAAATATTTTCGACCCTATTCCACGCACTGTTGTCACAAATTTGACTACATGGGGTCTGCTTCGGCGGGTGAGCGATGTTTTTGAAATGTATGTCTTGATGTTTAGTTAGTTAGTACTTAATATTATAATTTTATTATTATAACTTCACTCCATGTATAGCTCTAAGTTCCTTCTTACACAACTATCACTGATATTCTTCTCTTACTCCTATATATTAAACACTTTATAATACATACACCACGCTTATCAATCACACATTCAATGCCATTTTATTTTGACATCTAGTCCACAATATTAATATTAATATATTCAAATAAGATCAACACATATAATTACTTCTAATATATTTTTACATCACGCTCACAATTTACACCCAATTTGTTATTTACATATACTCATTAACTTTCAGAATAAATCACATTAAACAATTAATAACATTCACGGTGTACACATATTTCTTTAACAATATATATCAAACTAATCATTACGTCATTGAATTCGGCCGCCTGGACCTGAACGCCGCTGCGCGCGCAAATTTTCCCACGGTCGCGCCGAGAACAATGGGTATTGTTTGAACCAACATCCAACATTCTTTTTATTTTGTTTTAATTATTAGTATATTCCCCGTGAAATTTGACACAAATACATACTTACACTAAACCACATCTATTACACATCACCATTATATTAATTATACGTTATACAAATTATTACAATACTTGTGCCACACATAACTATCTCTAAGGTAATTACATATAGACATTAACTTTAAGATCTATACACATTAAACAATCAATAACATTCACGATGTACACATATTTCTTTAACACAATATATCAAACTACTCATTACGTCATTGAATTCGGCCGACCGGTAAGGAGCGCCGCTGCGCGCTAATATTCCCACGGTCGAGCCGAGAACAATGGGTATTGTTCGCACCAACATTCAAGATTCTTTTACACTTGCTTTAATCTCAAGTATATTCCCTGTGAATTCTGATATTAATACATATTTATTTTTAAAATTTTTACTACACATCACCATAATACTGATTATGTAATCACTTCATCGAAATTACACAGTTATATTATTCAACAGTAATTCACTTGTAGCACTACACGTTAACACTAAGATTCCTCGCCTAACATTCCATACAGAAATTTAATTACTACCACTTAATTATCAACATAATTCCACCATGTACAAACTTCCCTAACTGTCACACACAAACTTTACACACTAACACAATTTCAACTCATATTCACTCAAACACAATTAAACTCATCCAGATTAGTCTGCAACATTAACAACACTAAAATCTGTATAAACATTTATACACATACAACACAATTAGTAATTGTTAATTTTCACATATCACTTTAAAAAACAATTAATACACGAAAACTCATTACTAACTCACAATTTCACAAATTCTCACTTGTTTCCATGCCAATTGGAATTCCAATTGGAATTCCCATTGGCAATTGGAATTCTAGTTGGAATTCCCATTGGCAAGATTCTAATTGGAATTTTCCAATTGGAAAAATTTTCAAAACTTCTATTGATCGATTTATATCGACCCATCGATCATTCATAACACAACTTAACTTTGTTAAATATTTACCGTCACCACTATTTACATACTCTATTACCCATACTATTTCATATATCCCACTTTCATAACCACACACTTTTGTCACTCACACCGATCACTTCGCTTTATATAACTGCTACATAACTGTAGCCATCGGATAATCTTATACTTACCATTGTAATAAAAAACCTAACTGTGAAAAACTTATTTATACCTAAAAATATAAGTATTAGATATTAAGAACTATCTCTTGCGACCACACACTTTACTCAATACGCTTACACACACTTGACAATTCCTTACCTTACCAAGGGGAACCGACGAGGGGCGGATGAAAGCATGGCTATGTCGTAGTCTTGCCTCTCCGGATGTTACCCCTACACCTACACATAAAACCGGCAAAGGGCGGGTCGTCGTATCAAATAGCGAGACCCTACCCCTTTGCTGGTTAATCTCACCCCACATGCTCACTCAGAACACTATGCAGCGAGACAAACACACCCCTACAAAATAGAACACAGGAGAAAAAAAAAAAAAAAAAAAAAAAAAAAAAAAAAAAAAAAAAAACCTAACCTAACCTAACCTAACCTAACCTAACCTAACCTAACCTAACCTAACCTAACCTAACCGTGTAACCCGTGGCCTGCCGCTCGGTGGCACACAAAGGGTGTGGCTATTCTGTTTTTGTATTGTTATTAATATTTAAATTCACTAAATTTTGTTTCAAATATCAGTTTTTGGGCCCCCCTTGAAAATTTTTGCTCCCGGTCGTTCCAGATTATCACACCATTAGACGCGTCTCGTCGAGCCCGACACGTGGATACCACGCATGCTGGGTCTAGACGCACCAAAACTGCAATTTTTTCCCCGCCCACCCACCCAATAGCGGCATTAGCCATATAGACTTGGATAATATTAAAACATAAAATTTAAACAAAATTTTTATTTTTAGTTATTATTTCTTGAATATTGTTCAGACAATCATAAGTGACCTGTAACTAATATTATTACACTGCGGCACACACCAACGTCCTAAAACTTAATTTAATTATAAAACTGACACCTTGCGAGCATTTTACACTCACAAGGACAAATTATTTTACTAAAATTTTTTTTGACTCGCACGACTATCGGCGCTTCGGCCCGCAGATATTTATTGGACTAACTAGTGACAACATATTGTTATCACATTTGATTTGACAACATCTTATCACCAAGCCATTTACACTTGGTGGATAAGAAAATTCGACTGATAAGCTCCCCTTTTACTCCACATTGTATCTCTCCTCCCTATAAAATGTTTGGTTGTGGTTATCGCACGCCGGCCAAGGAAACCAACAAAATGGCCTCTCGATCTCCTACAGCTACACCACCGGAGTCAAATAGGGCCACTGTTGCACAAGCACGCCAGAGTATTGAAGCCAAAATTGACCATCTAGAGGACTCCAGGGCGATCGGACAAATTAAACAGAGGCCCAAAGTAACTGCGCCGAAAAAGACTTTAAGCCCCGATGATACCACAATCGAAAAATCACCCACCAAACAAACAGCATACACGAGTAGAACGGCGGAGGCTAAGGCCTGCCTTATGAAGACGAGATTGCAGATAAATAATAGCCGTAATCTAAAAACGGAAATCAAGACAGAGGTGATAAACGCCACGGAACGACTTTATAATTTAGTAAAGGACGCGGAGGAGGGGAGACTTTATAACGGGAAAGAGACTCAAAGGAGACAGACAGGTGACAAAGGAATTGATGATGACGTGGGTGCTAAAGAAAGGACAGAACCAGCGAGGAAGGAAGGAGAGGAACACAAGGAGTTAATCAAAAGGTTAGAAGAAAATACAAAACTTTTAAAAGAGAACCGGAAAGAAATTGAGAAAATTAATGCTTTAATAACAAATGACGTAGAGGAAAGGAGAAATACTTACGCAAGTGTAGCAGCCGGCCCACAACGGGGGAAACCTCCGAGTGTAGCTACGGCGCTACATTCAATTATGGTGACATCAACGGACGAACGTGAAACAGGTGATGAAGTAGTTGATAAGATAAGGAAAGTAGTAAACGCAGCAGAGGAAGGATTTAAAATAGATAAAATTAGGAAGGCAAAGGAGAGGAAAATTATAATGGGATTTCAGGACAAACAGGAGTTAACAAAAGTGAAAGAGAAAATAATTAAAGCTGGAGATAAGTTGAATGTAGAAGAGGTTATAAACAAAGACCCACTCATCATCATGAAAGATGTTTTAAGCTGTCACTCGGACGAAGAAGTAATAAAGGCTATAAGGACACAAAACAAACACTTAATGGAAAAGATCGGGAAAGACGAAGACAGAATCGAGATAAAATATAGAAGGAGAACACGGAACCCACACATGACACATATAATCGCTAAAGTCTCACCACAAGTTTGGGGGCTCTTCACAAATGCCGGCGCGGTGCATGTAGACGTCCAGAGAATCAGAGTGGCCGACCAATCACCACTGGTCCAATGCTCCCGATGCCTGGGATATGGACACGGTAGGCGATTCTGTCGAAGTACCCTGGATGTCTGCAGTCACTGCGGAGGCCCTCATTTGAAAGCAGACTGTCCTGACTGGGTGGCAGCCGAACCGCCAACTTGTTGCAACTGCCAAAAAGCGAAGCTGGCAGACGTAAAGCACAACGCTTTCAGTCACGAGTGCCCAGTCAGGCAGAAATGGGATGCGTTAGCGCGATCGGCGGTGGCATATTGCTGAGGTGGTCCCCGGCATCCCGGGCCCAGTAAACTCAAGTCCGGATGAGAAGGAGTACCAAGTAGCGCAGGCCAACCTCCAAAGAATGGCTCTTGCCACCCAAGAATTTATGATGATGGCAAGCAACAAGAGGCTGGCCTTCGCCCTCATCCAAGAGCCTTATATTGGGGGATCGGGCTACGTCAAGGACTACGGGGCCGTCAGGGTCTTCCAGTGCACAAGCCAGGAGGAAGGGCAGGTCAAGGCAGCCATAGCAGTGTTCGACGAGGATTTGGACGCCATGATCTGCTCGGAATTCACCACAACAAATATAGCTGTGGTGAAAATCCGCAACGGTGACTGGGAGGTCGTGGCGGTCTCGTTTTACTTCGAGCCTGACCAGCCAATTGAAACCTACCTCGACCACCTGAGGGATATAGTGCGGAGACTGGGGCCGGGTCGCATTATACTGGGGGGAGACGGTAATGCGAAAAGCTTGTGGTGGGGCCACACAATCGATCGGAGAGGAGCGATGCTCTCCGAAATGCTGGATGAGACTGGACTCCATGTACTGAACGAAGGTGATACGCCAACGTTTAGTACCGTAAGAGGAGGGAAGACATTCTCCAGCCAGGTGGACATCACGACCTGTTCGATCGATCTGTTGGACAAAATTAACAGCTGGGAAGTGGTGGAAGACCAGACGAGCTCGGACCATAACACCATATTTTTTAAAATTAAACTGAAAAAAGGTCAAGGAATCAATATTAAAAGAACAACACGAATATACAACACCAAAAAAGCAGATTGGACAAAATTCGGGTCAAAATTTAAACAGTTAATCGACGAAAATAACATAAACAAAACACATCTAGATAAAATAGAAACTAAAGAAGAACTAGAACAATACATAGAAAAATATACACAATTAATAATAGAAACCTGTGAAAGTATCATACCTAAAAAGAAAAATCAGAGTAAATATACAATACCTTGGTGGAGCGAAGAGCTTGAAGGTCTAAAGAGAGACACGATGAGGAAAAAGCGAAGGATCCGATGGGCAGCACCTGTAAGAAAAGAAAAAGTAATTAAAGAGTATAAAGAGGCAAAAGAACTTTACGAAAAAGAATCGAAATTAGCACAAGTAAAAAGTTGGAAAGAGTTTTGTGGGAGGCAAGATAGGGAAGGAGTGTGGGATGGGATCTATCGCGTATTGGCACGCCTGACAAACCGACAGGAGGATGTACCCCTAAAAAAGGACGGGAGGGAATTGGATAAAATAGAGTCGACAAAATTGCTTGCAGACACATTTTATCCAGAGGACCCGGTTAGGGAAGACAATGAATACCACCGGCGCATCAGAGCACAGGCCGAGCGTGTGAATGACCGGGTCTATGGTGAGGAACATGACCCACCATTCACACTGCATGAGCTTGGCGTTGCGCTGGTGGGATTCAACCCGAAAAAGGCGCCCGGCTCGGATGGCCTGACATCCGATATCTGTTCGCAGGCGATCGCTCAAGATCCGGCGTCTTTCCTATCACTGGCCAACAAGTGCCTAGAACTGGCCTGTTTTCCGAAAATTTGGAAGGAGGCCACGGTCGTTGTGCTTCGGAAACCAGGTCGAGACGATTACACGGTTCCCAAAGCGCATCGACCAATAGGACTGTTACCAGTGATGGGAAAGATACTGGAAAAGATGCTGGTGGGCAGACTCAAATGGCACCTCCTACCCAGGATGAGTGGCCGCCAATACGGCTTCATGCCACAAAGGGGCACCGAGGACTCCCTCTATGTCTTAATGAAACACATACGGACTAAATTAAAAGAAAAACGAGTTTTGATAATGATATCACTAGACATAGAGGGAGCCTTCGATAGCGCCTGGTGGCCTGCCATCAAAGTCCGGTTGGCGGAGGAGAAATGCCCACCAAACATCAGACGGGTGATCGCCAGCTACTTGGATAATCGGGTTGTCAGGGTCCGATACGCAGGTTCGGAGCATGTCAAACGGACTGTTAAGGGTTGTGTGCAGGGCTCTGTCGGGGGGCCGATCCTGTGGAACCTCCTCCTCGATCCGTTGTTGCAGGGACTGGAGCGCCGGGGCGACTATTGTCAAGCTTTTGCTGACGACGTCGTCCTGGTGTTCGATGGGGGTACCACAGGAGAAGCACAAAGACAGGCCAATGCCGCGCTGGCCTATGTGCGGGATTGGGGCATCCGAAACAAACTAAAATTTGCGCCGCATAAGACCAAGGCAATGGTAATAACTAATAAACTAAAGTACGATGCCCCAATCCTACACATGGGTGGCGTAGACATTGGCCTGTCCAAGGAAATAAAAATGCTTGGCCTAACGATAGACGACCGACTCACCTTTAACAGCCACGTGACGCAGGCGTGCAAGAAGGCCATCAGCCTCTACAAAAGGTTGTCGAGGGCAGCCAAGGTCCAGTGGGGATTGAGCCCAGAAGTGATCAGGACGATTTATACGGCGGCGGTTGAGCCAGTTATTCTTTACGCGGCTAGCGCGTGGTCTCCCGCCAGCCAAAAATTGGGCATCAGGAAGCAGCTCGGGGCAGTCCAGCGGAGTTTCGCAATCAAGTTGACGAAAGCATACAGGACCGTCTCCCTAAACTCGACACTGCTACTCGCGGGAATACTCCCTCTCGATATAAGAGTGAGGGAAACCGCACTCTTATATGAAGTAAGAAAGGGGTACTCCCAGCGAATAGTAGGGGATCGTGAGGTTGAGAGGCCTGTGGCTTTCGTCGACTTGGAGCATCCAGCGGAACAGAGGAGCAGGAAGTCTCAATGTCTCGGGAGCGGGGCGGAACTGGACCAACACGTCGGTGAAGGTCTCAGTATCTTCACCGACGGCAGCAAAATTGATGGGAAAGTCGGAGCGGCACTATCCATATGGAATGGTGCCGCCGAGACGAGTACCAAAAAGCTGAAGTTGGAACAGTACTGCTCCGTTTACCAGGCGGAACTTCTTGCCCTCAAAACAGCTGTGAAAGAGGCAGCCCGGAGCGGGCTTCCTGAGTGCAGCATCTTTAGCGACTCCATGTCCGCCCTTGAAAGTATTGGAAAAGGAGACTCCCTCCACCCGCTGGCGTTCAAAATCAATAAAATCTTAAGAGCCGCAGATGAACGCGCCCAGAAAATTAAGTTTTTCTGGGTCAAAGCGCATGCCGGGTTGGAGGGAAATGAAAGGGTGGACGAGCTCGCTAAGGAGGCTGCACAAAGACTCAAATGTCGTGCGCACTACGACAAATGTCCGGCTTCATTCGTCAAAAGGCAGATCCGTCAGGAGTCTATTGGCGAATGGAGCCGGAGATACGCCGAAGGAGAGACAGCATCGGTGACGAAGCTGTTCTTTCCGGACGCTGTCGTGGCGCACAGAACGGTTCGTCGGATCGCTCTGGACTCAATCCTCACGCAGGTATTCACGGGGCACGGCGGATTCTCCGAGTATTTGAATCGCTTCAAATGCAAGGAGAGTCCGGCGTGCCCATGTGATCCAAACGTGGTAGAGACCGTTCCACACATTTTGGTAGATTGCCCCATATACTCGCGGGAAAGATTTGAAATAGAGCAAAAAATCGAGATGAATGTAACAAAGGAAAATATACCGGCAATAATAATGAACAAAAACACATTACATACATTTTTAATATACTGCAAAGAAATAGCAAAAAAGGCAATAAACAATAATAGGTTTTAAGAATAATATACTAGTTATTTATAATATGGTTATTATATAAGCTAAGTATAGATTATAGAATAGTTGGAAAATATGTATGTATAAGGTAAAAGTAATAAATAAGTTGGTGATGGATAGAAATGTAAGAAATAAGATAAGAAATGTTTGGTATAATAGAAATAGATAAAATATAATAGTAATAAGAATTAGCATAAATGACAGATTATAAGTAAATTTAGAAGATAAGAAATATATGTATAAATAGATGTAACGATAGATATATTATTAAGTAAATTACGAAATAGCTTAAATGTAACACGACATGTTCAGTATAAAATAAAAGAAAATAAGATTAAAATAAATAAATAATAAAAAAGTCCCTTGTCCTGGATAGGGGGAGCGCAATAAAAAAAAAAAAAAAAAAAAAAAAAAAAAAAAAAAAAAAAAAAAAACCTAACCTAACCTAACCTAACCTAACCTAACCTAACCTAACCTAACCTAACCTAACCTAACCTAACCAAAATACAGTTACCCAGAAACCAACACGCCAAAAATTTTTTGAAATTCTTTTTTATATTTTATATTTATGGAAATTATTTTTACATATTTTTACTGTTGTTTTTCCCTTTTATCTTAACTTTGTCTTCAGTGAAGAATAAATAGACGAAAAATCCTTACAGGCCCTTTACACCTGTAAAGTGTACACTGACACAGTACACTGACGCATCCCCTTGACAAACTATACAGCCCAAACCTCACTGACAAAATGTTCGGCTGCGGATACCGAACCCCCGCGAAAGACGTCGGTAGCAAACCGCAAAAAACCAGTAAAACTCCCGAGAACAATAGCCCGAAAAGCTCAACCGGGAGCACCGTCGCGCGGGCGCGACGCAGCATAGAGTCTCAACTCGAGCGAGCAGAGGACACTGGCTGCGTCGGGCCTGCGACGCGGAGGCCACGGGTGAACCCAATAGATATTAAAACGCCGGGGAAAAAACTAACAACGATGACAAGCCCTCTCGATAGGTCCCCAAAAAAAGACATTGAATATCTCAACAGGACGACTGAGGCTAAAGCTTGCCTCGTGAAGATTCGGTTACAGATTAACAACAGCCGTAACCTGAAAACGGAGATAAGAACAGAGGTTATAGAGGCCACAGAAAGGCTATACAAATTGGTAAAGGAAGCGGAAGAGGACAGAGCTATCAGAGAGGGAGTTGGAAAAGACGTACAAGAAGAGCAAAAAAGTAGGGATAAGGCCAAAGATAAGGAACAAACAGGAAAAGAATTCGGAAATGGAGAAAACGAGATAATCAGAAAACTGGAAGAACACAGTAAACTATTAGCGGAAAATAAAGAGGAAATGTCAAAATTGAATGAAGAACTACAGAAACATAGAGAGGAATGGATAAGGAAAGAAAGCTACGCCAAAGTACTAGCAGGGCCACCGAATAGCAGACCAAGAGAGCACATAACAACCATGCACTCCATAGTTGTCACTTCGGTGGACCAAACAGAGACAGGAGACGAGGTGTTCGAAAAAATAAGGAAAACAATTAACGCAAAAGAAGATGGACTGAAAATCGACAAAATGAGAAAGGCAAAAGATAGAAAGGTAGTAGTTGGATGTAGGACGAAGGAAGAACTAGGAAAGGTGAAAGAAAAATTAAGGAAGGTCGAGGGCGAGCTGAGCATGGAAGAAGTAAAAAATAAACAGCCTATGATCATACTAAAAAATGTTCTAAGTGTAAACACCGATGAAGAGATTATCAAGGCCCTAAGCGTACAAAACAAACATCTATTGGGAAACCTTACCGAAATTGACACAGAAATAAAAGTAAGGTATCGCAAAAGGACCCGAAACCCACATACATGCCATGTAGTACTGCAGGTCCCGACAAAAATGTGGCAAATTTTAACGGAGGCTGCTATAGTCCATATAGATATTCAAAGGGTCAAGGTGGAGGACCAATCCCCGTTGGTACAATGCTCGCGCTGCCTCGGATACGGCCATGGTAAACGGTTCTGTCGAGAACAAACGGACGCATGCAGTCACTGTGGCGGATCCCACGTCAAGTCAGAGTGCCCTGACTGGATGGCGCAGGTCCCGCCGACATGCTGCAACTGCGACCGGGCGAAGCTCGACAGAGCCGACCACAATGCATTCAGTGCGGAGTGCCCCGTGAGGAGGAAATGGGAAACCCTGGCGAGGTCCACTGTAGCATATTGCTAAGGTGGACCCCAGGGGCCCGGGTCAGATAAATTCCCCAACGTGCGATGAGTCATCCAAAATAACACAGGTAAATCTGCAACGTAAACAAATAGCCACATTAGAACTTATACAGGAGGCCAAACAAAAAGGGATGGCTCTTGCTCTGCTCCAGGAGCCCTACGTGGGCGCTCTGGGTAGAATGAGAGACTACAGTGGGGTACGAATCTATCAAGAAACCACAGGAAAACAGGGGATAGTTAAGGCAGCAATAGCTGTATTTAACGACAAATGGAACGTAACACTGTACCCCTCCCTCACAACAACCAATATCGTAGTTGCGAGGATAACAATGGGAAACCAGGAAGCCACCGTAATCTCATTTTACCTAGAACCGGACAAACCCATAGGGCCATACCTGGAGCAGTTGGGGAATATTATTGGAAAACTGGGACCCAAAAGAATTCTCATGGGGGGCGACGCGAATGCAAAAAGTCCGTGGTGGGGTGGTGCGAGGGTTGATAGCAGGGGGGAGGAAGTTTCCACAATGCTGACAGAATACGGCTTACAGATACTCAACGACGGCCAAGTCCCAACATTTAACACCATAAGGGGTGGGAAGCTATATAGTAGCTATATAGATATCACGGCCTGCTCAGAGGATTTCCTGGAACTGGTGGAAGAGTGGAGAGTAGAAGACACCATGGTAAGTTCAGACCACAATGCAATTAGTTTTAAAATAAATAGGACAAGACCAACACGCAACATAGTAATAGAAAGAACGACACGAATATATAACACAAAAAAAGCGAATTGGGAACATTTTTATGAAAAAATGGAACAATTAAAAAACGAGTACAAAATAAATAAAACGGAAATAGAGAAAATAGATACAATAGAAAATTTAGATAAAATAGTAAATACATATACAAAAATAGTAACAGATACATGTAATTATAGTATACCTAAAAAGAAACAAAAAAGTAACATAAACTTACCTTGGTGGACCGAAGAACTCGCCGCGTTGAAGAAGGAGACCGCCACCAGGAAAAGGAGAGTCCACTGGGCAGCGCCAGTCCGGAGAGCAAAGGTCGTCGCTGAGTACCTGAAAGCAAAAGAGAAATATGAGACAAAACTTAAACATGCACAGCTTGAAAGCTGGAAACAGTTCTGTGAGAGACAGGATAGGGAAAGCGTGTGGGAGGGAATCTACAGGGTTATAGGAAGAACTACAAAGAGGACCGAGGACCTACCATTAACCCGAAGTGGGAGAACTCTGAGCCCTGAAGAGTCGGCGAAGGTCTTGGCGGAGGTGTTCTATCCGGAGGATAATGTGGCGGATGACAATGAGCATCACCGAAGCATCAGAAGACTGGCCGAACACGTGAATGACGGCCTGGATACTGGAGATACGGACCCGCCATTCACACTCAAGGAAATCCAAGAAGCGGCAGCCAGCTTTAGCGCCAAGAAAGCCCCTGGAGCAGATGGACTCACTGCAGACATTTGCAAACAGGCGATCCATCAGGACCCAGAGTCATTCCTGTCACTGGCTAACAAATGCTTACAATTGGGCCACTTCCCGACCATCTGGAAGGAGGCAACGGTCGTGGTCCTCCGAAAGCCCGGTAAAGAGGACTACACAAACCCCAAATCATATAGACCGATAGGCTTGTTGCCAGTGATGGGAAAGATTTTGGAGAAAGTAGTGGTGGGAAGAGTGAAGTGGCATCTTCTCCCGAGGATGAGTACCCGACAGTTTGGCTTTATGCCCCAAAGGAGCACCGAGGACTCCCTCTATATCCTTATGAAGCACATCAGGAAAAACTTAGACGAAAAGAAAATAACTTTACTTGTCTCGCTGGATATAGAGGGAGCCTTCGATAGCGCCTGGTGGCCGGCTATAAGGGTCAGACTGTCGGAGGAAGAATGTCCGAAAAACCTAAGACGGATGATAGATAGCTACTTCAAGAGCCGCAGAGTTAGGGTTCGCTTTGCCGGGCAAGAGCACAAGAGAGGGACCTCCAAAGGGTGCGTTCAAGGATCCATTGGGGGTCCCATCTTTTGGAACCTGCTCCTCGACCCACTGCTCAAAGAACTAGAAAAAAGAGGTACCTACTGCCAAGCCTTCGCCGATGATGTAATACTGATCTTCCAAGGAAATGAAACAGCGAAGATACAACGGGAGGCCAACAACGCACTAGCATATGTACAGGATTGGGGAGTCAAAAATAAGTTGAAGTTTGCACCCCATAAGACGAATGCGATGGTAGTAACAAGAAAACTTAAATTTGACTCACCAATCCTGACCATGGGGGGTGTTGCCGTCACTCTTACACAAGAGATGAAAATATTAGGGCTCACAATCGACCATAAGCTGACCTTCAATAAACATGTAGAAAGGGTATGTGGCAAGGCTATCGGTTTCTACAAAAAACTAGAGAGAGCGGCAAAAGTTCAGTGGGGTTTGGGAGCGGAGGTGGTCGGGCTGCTCTACAAAACAGTGGTGGAGCCAACCATACTCTACGCAGCGAGTGCTTGGGCACCAGCCAGTAAAAAGAAAGGGGTTAAAAAGCAGCTCGATCGCGTTCAAAGAGGTTTTATGCAGAAGATGACGAAGGCCTACAGGACGGTATCACTGAACTCGGCCCTGACACTCGCCGGGATGTTGCCTCTTGACATAAGGATAAGAGAGATGGCAGCTCTTTATGAAACCAAGAGGGGATACGACCGGCGGGTGACGGGCGACAGGGAGGTGGAGAGTCCTGTGGCCTTCGTCAAACTAAAACACCCCGCACGTAGAGGGGCAACGAGCTTCCAATGCCTGGTGAACGATGCAGAAGTAAACCAACACACTAACAACATGTGTAGAATATATACAGATGGGAGTAAGCTTGAGGGTAAGGTCGGGGCGGCATTATCCATTTGGAACGGTGCCGTCGAAACCAAATCCAAAAAGCTCAAACTAGAGAACTTCTGCACCGTTTACCAGGCGGAGCTTTTAGCACTAAAAGCCGCCTACGACGAAGCCGAAAACATAAGAGCTGATCAGTGCAGCATCCTTAGCGACTCAAGAGCAGCACTGGAGACGATTTCCAGTGGAGCCTCCCTCCACCCTCTCGCAATCAGAATCAGCGAAAGCATAACCCGACTAGAGGAGCGCGGGAAAAACGTTAAATTATACTGGGTTAAAGCCCATGCAGGTCTACTGGGAAATGAGCGTGCTGACCAACTCGCCAAGGATGCTGCACTGAAAAGCAAAAGAAAACCAGATTATGACAAATGCCCCATATCATTCGTCAAGAGACAAATCCGAAAGGAGTCTCTTGACGAATGGAATGAGCGGTATAAAAAAGAAGACACGGCCTCTACCACAAAGATATTTTTCCCGGACGCGGTCGAAGCTTATAGCGTGGTAAAAAAACTGGAAATTAACCCTATACTAACACAGGTGCTCAGTGGACATGGGGGTTTTTCCGGATACTTAAATAGGTTTAAGTGTAAGGAAAGCCCGGAGTGTCCCTGTGACCCAGCCCTCAACGAAACTATCATTCATGTCATCACAGAATGCCCAAGATTCCTAAAACATAGATACAACGTAGAGCAGGAAATAGATAAACAAGTAATAAAAGAAAATATAGCCGAAATTATGAACAAAAAAGAATGTAGAGTAAAATTTGTTGAGTATTGTAAGAAAATAGCAGAAATAGTTGTAAGAAGAAATAAGTAATAAAACTAATTACTAAGTATATAATAACGATTATATTTAATTAGTAATTATCATCATTAGATATAAATAAGTGGAAAACTGTATAACATCAGCAAGAAAGCTCAAAAAAAAAAAAAAAAAAAAAAAAAAAAAAAAAAAAAAAAAAAAAAAACAATGAAAACTGAGCTTTGATGTAATAGATATAAGTTCATAATTAAGATAGTATTAAGTCGAACAAATGTATAAAGATAAGTCATGCTATGGAGTAGACGCATCCTTCATGCGCATTACATGTAAATAGATACTAGATTGAACAAATGTGAGTATTCCATCTATGGAAATCATGAAAATAAAAAACAAACTTTGTATTTACATAAACAATAAGTGCGAAGCCGGAAATGTCCGGGCCATATCATGGACCAGACATAACCGGTTCCGACACAAGTTATAGAAATGGCCTTGATGTAGTCAGGGGAGAAGTATTAAAAAAAAAAGAAAAAAAAAAAAAAAAACCTAACCTAACCTAACCTAACCTAACCTAACCTAACCTAACCTAACCTAACCTAACCTAACCTAACCTAACCTAACCTAACCTAACCTAACCTAACCTAACCTAACCTAACCTAACCTGACGTTAAGAATTTTGTTTTTAATTTACATTTTTTCTTGGTTGTGGTGTGGATAGTGTTAAAGCGCACATAGGGCGCAGTGTTTTGATAGGTTCAGACTGGTTTTGAGCTGTTATACTAAATTTTGGAAAATAACACAATTTTACTTTAAACTAAATACTTTATTAAATTCTGCAAATTTTTAGTGTCGACTGTTTTGGATTCTTGCAATCTCGAACGCGTCCCGTTGATCCCAATACGTGGACCCCACGCTCGCTGGGATCTGGAGACCTGAAAACTGTTTGTTTTTGCGGAAACCCTGAAAAGTCGATATTTTATTTGAAAATTCTTATTATTGTCTCTGATAATTCAATTTTGGTTTAGAAATCTAGATTTTTTGTGTAACCCGTGTCTTGCCGTTCGGTGGCACACGGAGGGTGTGGCTATCCTAATTTTGTATTGTTATAAATATTTAAATTCACTAAATTTGTTTTCAAATATCAGTTTTTGGGCCCCCCTTGAAATTTTTTGCTCCCGGTCGTTCCAGATTATCACACCATTAAACGCGTCTCGTCGAGCCCGACACGTGGATACCACGCATGCTGGGTCTGGACGCAGTAAAACTGCAAAATTTCTTATAATCGATTTTAATCGATTACGTCATCGCGTCTAATGTAAGGAAATCCACCTAAGGTGTGCAGTAACGAAAAAATTGACGTTAAGAATTTTGTTTTTAATTTACATTTTTTCTTGATTGTGGTGTGGATAGTGTTAAAGCGCACATAGGGCGCAGTGTTTTGATAGGTTCAGACTGGTTTTGAGCTGTAATACTAAATTTTGGAAAATAACACAATTTTACTTTAAACTTAATACTTTATTAAATTCTGCAAACTTTTAGTGTCGACTGTTTTGGATTCTTGCAATCTCGAACGCGTCCCGTTGATCCCAATACGTGGACCCCACGCTCGCTGGGATCTGGAGACCTGAAAACTGTTTGTTTTTGCGGAAACCCTGAAAAGTCGATATTTTATTTGAAAATTCTTATTATTGTCTCTGATAATTCAATTTTGGTTTAGAAATCTAGATTTTTTGTGTAACCCGTGTCTTGCCGTTCGGTGGCACACGGAGGGTGTGGCTATCCTAATTTTGTATTGTTATAAATATTTAAATTCACTAAATTTGTTTTCAAATATCAGTTTTTGGGCCCCCCTTGAAATTTTTTGCTCCCGGTCGTTCCAGATTATCACACCATTAAACGCGTCTCGTCGAGCCCGACACGTGGATACCACGCATGCTGGGTCTGGACGCAGTAAAACTGCAAAATTTCTTATAATCGATTTTAATCGATTACGTCATCGCGTCTAATGTAAGGAAATCCACCTAAAGGCCTGGTCTGGCGAAGAATACGTGCGGCACTGCGGTAAGCGGTAACGTCATGACGACAAGCACCGTAGTTCACATAACAACAAAAAAGGTGGTTCTCATATAGGTTTCACTCTGTGCGTAAAACCGTTGACCAATGGGAGAACCGTTCATTGACAACCAACGTTACTATAGCAATTTCGCATTGAAGTTTTCTTGAAAATGAAAAATCTTTAATAAAATAACACATAAAAATAAAAACTGAACTGAACTGAATAAAATAAAAATTTTATATAATTATGGAGAATATTGCAGGGATTCTCAAATTAGGCGTTGCCTGTGTCTTGAAAAACCAGTTAAATATAATTGTTTCTACGTTAATTGTGTGTGTGTGAGTGCATTTCTACGAAAATTAATATTTCATCTCTTTATTACTAACAAGAGTAATGGCGTAATATTTTTGGAAAAACAGCATAGTGGGGGTGAAATAAGGGATGGGATATTGCATGGATAATCAAAATCGATAAAGTGTTTAGAAAGTAGAGAGAAACTGGATATAATAGAGTGGGAGGTAGGGGAGAAGACTGGGATAGCTGACAGATTTAATAGGACGAAATGTAAATGCACGGTATAAGACGGGATGGTTAATTAAGAGAAAGGACGCGACGTATCGGGAAGTGAATGAACAGACGGGATGGGACGGAATTGAGCAGGACAGTAGGATAGCTAATTCATGTTTAGGTATACAAGAGCTTATACGAAAAATAACACGTATTTGGTGTGGAGTAAAATAAAAAAGTATCTGCACCCAGGCGAAGCCGGGCCGGGCCGCTAATATAAATATATATGTCAATAGGTGAGGTTAGTTTTGTTAGTTTGTCAGTTTTAGTGCGTCCAGACCCAGCATGCGTGGTATCCACGTGTCGGGCTCGACGAGACGCGTCTAATGGTGTAATAATCTGGAACGACCGGGAGCAAATATTTTCAAGGGGGGCCCAAAAACTGATATTTGAAACAAAATTTAGTGAATTTAAATGTTAATAACAATACAAATTTAGGAAAGCCACTCCCTCCGTGTGCCACCGAGCGGCAGGACACGGGTTACACAAAAAATCTAGAATTATAAACCAAAATTAAATTACCAGAGACAATAATATGTTTTTTTTTTTTTCAAATAAAATGTCGACTTTTAAGGGTTTCCGCAAAAACAAACAGTTTTGGGGTCTCCAGATCCCAGCGAGCGTGGGGTCCACGTATCGGGATCAACGGGACGCGTTCGTAATTGCAACAATCCAAAACAGTCGATACTAAAAGTTTGCGGAATTTAATAAAGTATTAAGTTTTAAGCAAAGTTATGTTATTTTCCAAAATTTAGTATTACAGCTCAAAACCAGTCTGAACCTATCAAAACACTGCGCCCTATGTGCGCTTTAACACTATCCACACCACAACCAAGAAAAAATGTAAATTAAAAACAAATTTGTTAACGTCAATTTTTTCGTCACTGCACACCTTAGGTGGATTTTCTTACATTAGTTGCGATGACGTAATCGATTAAGATCGATTATAAGAAATTTTGCAGTTTTAGTGCGTCCAGGCCCAGCATGCGTGGTATCCACGTGTCGGGCTCAACGAGACGCGTCCAATGGTGTGATAATCTGGAACGACCGGAAGCAAAAAATTTCGAGGGGGGCCCAAAAACTGATATTTGAAACAAAATTTAGTGAAATTAAATATTAATAACAATACAAATTTAGGATAGCCACTCCCTCCGTGTGCCACCGAGCGGCAGGACACGGGTTACACAAAAAATCTAGAATTCTAAACCAAAATTAAATTATCAGAGACAATAACATGAATTTTTCAAATAAAATATCGACTTTTAAGGATTTCCGCAAAAACAAACAGTTTTGAGGTCTCCAGATCCCAGCGAGCGTGGGGTCCACGTATCGGGATCAACGGGACGCGTTCGTAATTGCAACAATCCAAAACAGTCGATACTAAAAGTTTGCGGAATTTAATAAAGTATTAAGTTTTAAGCAAAGTTATGTTATTTTCCAAAATTTAGTATTACAGCTCAAAACCAGTCTGAACCTATCAAAACACTGCGCCCTATGTCGGTTAGGTTAGGTTAGGTTAGGTTAGGTTAGGTTAGGTTAGGTTAGGTTTTTTTTTTTTTTTATTGTGGGCTCTTTGCCCACTCTGCTCCCCCGACAAAATCAGGGCCTTTATACAGTTGTTGGGTTTACAATATAGTGCTGAGGGTTGTTTTTCACTTTTCATTTGAAGTGAATTTGTTTTCATTTATCTTAATCTATATATCTATGCTTAGGGTTTATATTTCTTATATTATTTTCTTATGTATTCTATTTCTATATGTATGTTCACATTTAATTTTATTTAGGCCTTAATTGCTTTTCTACATAGCTTAAATTTCTTATCTATTTCTTATATCGTAATATCTTTTCTAATTCTAGTTGCTTATATCCTACATTGTCATATTTACTATTCGTACATAATCTTATATTATGTATTTAAGTAAACTATTTCTATATCTTACACTTAATAACAATTTATTCGTTTGTATCTGATATTTTATGCTTATGCTCTTTTTATTTTGATGAATTGATCTGCCAATTATATTCTTAATTATTTCTACGGATAGGTTTGTTTCAGGAAATGCGGATTCAGACATATAGTGGTCTATATTTTAGTTAAAATAGTGTATTTGTGTGTATATAAAGTATTGTCTTTTTACTATGTCTGAATATCCTTTTTGTTCGCTTGTGGGCACTGATCGACGGCTACTGTGCTCTGGACTCGCGCTGCGCATCGGGTTCCTCCTTCGCCGCTGGCGGTCTCTGCATTCATCAGAGTTCTTCGATCTACATAGGTAAGTCAATTTTATTTATACATACTATTTTTTTATTTATTTATTTTTATTTATTTATTTATAAGTTTTTATTTATTTATTATGTTTATTTACTTATTTATTTATTTATTTATTTATTTTTTTTTGTTATAAGTTTTTATTTATTTATTATGTTTAATTATTTATTTATTTTTACGTACAAAACAATTTCCCTATTTAATTTTTATGTTGTACTTTTGTTTTCATGCTTTTTTGACCCTCGACTCGTCCAGCAGATCGGGAGTACCCTCAGCGCAGGCATTGTTATCTATATATTCACTATATAGTTTCCCATTGGTGTTTATATTTGGGACTGTTCCGTCGATGAGTGCCCGCAGGCATTGCTCTATACACATAGTAAGGACTTCTCTCATCCCGTCAATCCCCGCGCTGCCTTGCCTCTTAGTCTCAACGCATACGGTCCCCGTTTGGAATTCGTGGGATCCCAGTTTTCCAACCATCTCGGTCTGATCTGGGACTCTGGGATCGACTTTAGCAGTACGCGACTGTTGATCTCGCCAGAGTTTCCCACTTCTTCCTCACGGGGCACTCCGCGCTGAATGCGTTATGGTCGGTTCCGCTTAGTTTCGCCCGGATGCAATTGCAGCACGTTGGCGGTACTTGCGCCACCCAGTCAGGGCAATCTGACCTGTGGTGAGGCCCGCCGCAGTGACTACATGCATCCGTTTGATCCCGGCAGAACCTTTTCCCATGTCCGAAGCCAAGGCAGCGCGAGCACTGCACCAGGGGAGATTGGTCCTCTACTCGGACCCGTTGTATATCTATATGTACAGACGCTGCCTCTATCAATATCCTCCACACTGTCGTTGGCACCTGCAGGACCACATGGCAGACATGTGGATTCCTAGTCCTCCTGCGGTATTTGACAGTTATCTCGGTCTCACAATCACTCAAGTTTCCAAGCAGATGTTCATTTTGGGATTTGAGGGCTTTGATGATGTCTTCGTCAGAGTTGATGCTGAGGACATATTTCAGAATGATCAACGGCTGTTTGTTTTTTACGTCTTCCATATTCAGTTCTCCTTCCGCTTTCCTTATCTTTTCCTTTATCTTTCCTAACTCTTCCTTCGTCCTGCATCCGATTATTACTTTTCTATCCTTTGCCTTCCGTATACTGTCTACTTTTAGGCCTTCCTCTTTTGCATTAATTCTTTTTCTTATTTTTTCGAATACGTCTTCACCTGAGTCTGCCTGATCCACCGAAGTCACTACGATTGAGTGCATTGTTGTTGTGGGCTCTCTAAGTTTATTTTTCGGTGGTGCAGCCAGCACATTTGCATAACTTCCTTTATTTAACCACTCTTCCCTATGCTTTTTCATTTCTTCATTTAATTTCATCATCTCTTCTTTGTTTTCATTTAGTAGTTTAGCATGCTCTTCAAGTTTCTTAACAATATCATTTTGCCCTGTCGAATTCGTCCCTGTTTCCCTTTGTTCGTTTGCAGGTTTTACTCTCCCTTGTTTCTCACAGTGCATGTCCTTTCCGATTCCTTCTCTGTAAGCTCTGTCTTCTTCCGCATCTCTAACCAGTTTGTATAATCTATCCGCGGCCTCTATAACTTCATTTTTAATCTCTGTCTTGAGATTTCGACTGTTATTTATCTGAAGTCTAAGTTTGATGAGACAAGCTTTTGCTTCGGATGTCCTATTTAAATATTCCGAGTCCCTTTTGGGGGACTTGTCTAACGAGCTTGCAGTTGTTGTCGTTTTCTTGGCTATAGCTTTATTGTCCGTTGGGTTCAAACGTGGCCTCTGCCTCGCAGACCCGGCGCCGCCAGTTTCTTCTACTCTTTCGAGTTGGGATTCTATGCTGCGCCGCGCCTGCGCGACAGAGGTACCGGTAGCCCCTTTCGGACTATTGTTATCGGGAGTTTTATTAGTTTTTGTCGGCTTACTGCCAACGTCCTTCGCGGGAGTTCTATATCCGCAACCGAACATTTTTTAAAGTGGGAGTAGTTTATTGTCAAGGGGATGCGTCAATATAGTCGAAGATGAATTCTTTACAGGTGTAAAAGACGGGCAAGAAATCAACTCACTTCGCACGTGATAATGCAAGTGTCGCCGCCAATTTGGAAAAAACTCACCGAGGAAGGAGTCGCCCACATTAAAATTATCATTAATTATTATTATTATTAATTATTATTTAGGTTATAAAAACCTAAACCTATTATAATAAAAAAAAAAAAAAAAAAAACCTAACCTAACCTAACCTAACCTAACCTTAACCACAACACACGATTTGGTTCCAAGATCGACACGGGACATAAGGCGACATCGCCCTCGTGTCCTCGCCTACGCTCTATGAGGGATAGAATCGGCCAACGCGTTGATTACGGGCTATAGACATATACGCGCATTACACCGCGCCCCGTGTCGATATTGGAATCATATTGCCACACTCAACATACACTCTATACTCACTCTCTAAATACGCATACACTCACACAATACATACATTACTCACATACGACAACCACGCATACACCACACTATCACTTGATCGCGGCTTGAGAACGCGTCGCTCCCATGCCGAGCCATACCGCTATCAGTCGCTTAGCGCGAGGCGGCGGTTCGAGACCCGCGCATAAATATTTTTGCATTGCAAAATTCACTTTTAACTTGTTGTTCGATAATTCTGTGAACCCCATAACTCTGTTTAATTTTAAATGTTTACACAAACATATTTTTGTAATCTATAAATTTTAACCGTACCTTGCAAAATTTCTCATCTCACATATTTAATCTTACCTTGTATTACTTTCTGTCTATCTATATATAATGTATTCACTATTGCATAATATACTACCAATAATACCATCTGTCACGTTATATTTTTATTTACTAAATAAGCTTAACACTATGTACATAATGTAATACCTTATCTTAAAGCAACAGCACTCTTCGAGGTCCCTCATAGGGACATTTCTATAGACGCCTGACGCTAGCCTCGGCAACTCGCACTTTGAGTGAGTCACCAAGACCACGTCTAAGGGGCACCGTTGTATGCTACTATAAATAATATTATCATTTAATTTTCTATACACCTAATACTTTCGTTTATTTACTTTCATATGTGGCTCTTGTACCTTTATTCTTTCTTTTTGTTGTATTTTCAAACCGTAATACTGTATAATTGCAATATAAAACTACTATATCATAAGTCTAATATTAAGTCTTTAAGTGATTGATTTCTACCTCATTGTCGTTTTTAATGTATCAGCTCTTCTCTTATAAGTAAGATATATTTGTCTAGAATAAGTTGTTAATAATGTACTCTATGTGTAACATTATTTAAATCTGCTATGCACTGCGAAGTTTCCCTTGTAGGGAAACAACGCCTTGCGCCTGCACCGTGGCAATAGCAACTTGCGCTCAGCCGGGGTAGCTATTGTGTGGTGTAAGGATCGCATTATGCATGGTAGAGCGCGAGCCCTTGTGAATGATTGCACCGTACAGTGACTACATCATCCACCAGGAGCCGCGTAAGCTCATACACCTTTAACAAATAAAACACATTAATTGAAACTTTACTTATATACACATTTTACACAATCATTAACTCTCTCATTTGTTCCATTCAATTTCACATAAGGACATGTATTACTGCACCTATTTTATCTAACTCATCTTAATGTTACTTTTACATAACTAACGTCTTAATTCAACCTCCCTTTCGACACCCAAATCAAATTAATTTACGAATCCTCTATCGATACGATCATAACTTAAATTAATAATTACAATTTTCGCTATGCCTAACTTAACTACCTACTTAATACATAGTGCGCTATATTGTTTAGTTATCTAGCAAATCATATGTAAATATTAATATTGCTTTACTTCATGTATTACATATTGATTCTTAATATAAACACAATATTATCCATTCTGCTCTACTATTCATAAAGTGTACTATATACACACCGTATTTAGCTATGTACTATTTATATTCCACCCCTCACGCTTTCATATATACATATACACCCATAACTTTCTAATACCTTCCTTTAACATCCCCCAACATGTTCTCTTAACACATACTAACATCCAAGTTGTTACTACTTTTACTATCGACGCACCCAACTTTGTTGTTAATCGACCTCGCCCGCTGGGTTCGCCGGCGGCCATCTTGGCCGCCGCCGGCCGCGCTCGGGTCCCGCGAACCACGGTCGCTAGCGCGCCGTACATCTCTCGAGTCATACAAGTTGCCGCTTTTCCGCGCTCAGATTTAGCCTAACTCCGCCAACATTATTTTCCCACTTGCTTATATACACACATTTAATTTTACACACACTAACATCAAATCTCATATAACTTATGCACAACACTTTTATAATACAAATTGCACTTCCAATATTTTAAATCTGTTGAGCATTGCGCTTTTCCCTATTGGGAGTAAACGCAATCGGCCCAATACCGTAGCATCGGAAACCCTCTTTTAGCGGGCAACCACTGCGGCGGCATATGGGTTGAATATCGCTCAATAGAGCGTCAGCCCGTGGTGTGCGCGAAACTATAGTCTTGCCGGTCACATTCATGGCCGCGCAGCTTTTATTTACACTACCATCTAATCACATTTTCGCCAGCCCACTTCCAAAACCGCCAACACATACTCTATTAATAATATAAAGTATGTCTCGTCTCATTTACACAACTCATCCATAATAATATTCCTGACTTGTCAATTTCATAATCATACTCTAAGCCATTCACACCCAACTACTTTCATCGCACTACAAACAGGGACCGTCACGCGGGTTTGGCGACGCGGTGCCGCGCCTCTTGAATCCCTGCGCGTGCAGCCCATAGTTTGGTCAGGTGCCAATTTAAGAAACCCTGTTTATATTTATCCCAATTATTATAACACTTATATATCCCATATATTCCCATAATGTTCCGGTGGTCTCAACATTCTTTTTATTTTTTTTCACCACAAAATTTATTATATATCAAATAAAAACAAACAATCGTGATTTATCTCAAATCAAATCACCTAACTATTATATCAACAATTTATATAGTGATAATAAGAATACATCAAATCAACTACCACATTCCGTCAATCGCCCTCACGCTCGGTCCGGGGCGCCGCAACGCGCAAATTTTTCCCACGTTCGGCGGAGACAATGGGATGTTCGAACCAACATTCAACACTTCTTATTTGTTTTAAACCATTAGGATATTCCCGTGAATTTTATATAATACATTTATATAACCACATACGATTACACATTACCATTTATTAATTATACGACATACCATTTAATACAATCTATCAACTACTCATCACGTCCATTGAATTCGGCCGACCGGCCAGGAGCCTGCCGCACGGAAATATTCCCACGGTCGAGCCGAGAACAATGGCATTGTTTGCAAACAACATCCAAGGATTTCTTTTACTCTTATGTTGAATCTAAGTATTTCCCCTGTGAATTTTTGATATTAATACATATTTATTTTAAAATTTTATTAATACCACACATCACCAAATATGCTTATGAATCACCTTAATCGACATTAAATATTATATTATTTTCAACATTAATTCACTTTTAGCACTACACATTAACACTAAGTTTCCTCGCCTAACATTCCATATAGAAATTTAATTATTACCTTAATGATTAACATAATTTCTCATGTACAAACTTCCCGTAGTTGTCACCACAACTTTACACACTAACATAATTTTCCTCCACTCATAATTCGACTCACCACATTAAACTCCTTCCACATTAGTCTGAAACTTAACAACACTAACATTTATAATAAACACTTATACACATCAACACAATTACAGTCGTCATTTACCCATTCTTTTCCAAATATTAATACACGAAACATTCATTACTAACATTACAATTTCACAACCATACCCATGGAATTTCTAATTAAATTCCCATTTGTTAAAAATCTATTGGAATTTTTCCAATTGGAAAATTTTCAAACTTTTATTGGTTCGATTTATAATCGAACCCATCGATTATTTAAACACATACTTAACGCTGTTAAATTATTTTAACCGTCACCACTATTTACATATTTTATTACCCACAACCAGTGTATACCTTCTCACTCTCATAACGCACATCATCTTGTCACTTACACGATC
>WUWR02000305.1:0-48786 GCA_009982885.2 Hyles vespertilio | reverse complement strand
ACTCAGGTCTGACGCTGGGCCTGTTGCCTGCGATTCAGGCCGGGAGGGGGAGAATAGATCAGCACTATTGCGCTTTTTGGGCGCTTTGCGTGGTGTGTATCGAGAATATGGCGCGCTATTTTCATCTTCGCGCGCTCTGCTGGCGGTCTTACGCGGTTGTGATCCGCTGCTGTATCAGTATGTCGATGGGGCGGGTTTTTTCCACCTCTCATGGCCAGCCGAGCAAGCAGGTGCGGCTGGTCACTTATATCTGGGCAAAGCGCTATCTCGATCATCATGACGATGAGTTTATCCGGCGCTGCGAGCGGGTGCGGGGGCAGTTTATGCTGACCAGTGCGCTGTGCGGACTGGTGGTCATCAGTCTGGTGGCGCTGGCGATCTGGCATTAAAAAAGGGCGACCTGCGTCGCCCTTTTTTTTTGCTGGCATCACACCAGTTTTAAGGCAATCCAGTAGAGCGAACCTGACAGCAGAATACAGACCGGCAGGGTGAAGATCCACGCCATGGCGATGTTCTTGATGGTCCGGCTCTGCAGCCCGCCACCGTCGACCAGCATGGTACCGGCAACGATGAAGAGAGGATATGCGTGGTGGAGACGGGCATGCCGGTATAGCTGGCGACACCAATCGACAGCGCTGCTGTCACCTGTGCTGACATTCCCTGCGCATAGGTCATGCCTTTTTTACCAATCTTCTCACCAATGGTGGTGGCAACACGACGCCAGCCAATCATGGTGCCGATCCCCAGCGCCAGCGCGACGGCACAATAATCCAGATAGGCGCATACTCGATGGTGCCAAGCAGGTCGCTTTTCAGCTTATGAGGAAGCGTTTGTCATCTGGCGAGGTTTCCTGCAGACGAGCCGCTTTATCGGCGGTATCGGAGATACACAGCAGCAGACGACGCATCTGACCGCGCTGATCAACCGTCAGCTGATCGTAGCTCTGCAGGTTATTCAGCAACACCTGCGCACCCTGTACCGCCTGTAATGCGCGCGCGCTGTCACAGTGGAACTCCTGCGGGCTGGTTGCTGGCACTTCTTCCGGCGTTGGCAGCTTAGGCGGTGCCATCTGGATGATATGGGTCAGCGAGGCGTTATGCTGCTGATAATACTGCTCCAGGTGATTGACTGCATCGCGGGTTCGCGTGATGTCGTAACCGGAGGCATCATATCACCACGAAACCAGCAGGTGCCACGCCAATCAGAACCAGCATGATCAGGCCGATCCCTTTCTGACCGTCATTCGCACCGTGGGAGTAACTCACGCCAATTGCCGAAACAATCAGGGCGATACGGGTCCAGAACGGCGGCTTTTTTCTTGCCGTCGACTTCTCACGGTCAGCAGGCGTCATATGAATACGCGCACGCTTTTTGGTATTGCTCCAGTAGCGACGCAGTATAAAGATTAAGCCACCCGCCATCACCAGACCGACAATCGGCGACAGGATCAGAGAAAGGAAGATGTTCAGCACTTTCGGGATGTTGAGCGCATCAACCACCGAGGTTCCGCCTCATCAGGGCGTTGGTCAGACCGATACCGATAATGGCGCCGATCAGCGTATGGGAGCTGGATGCCGGCAGACCGAGATACCAGGTGCCGAGGTTCCAGATAATCGCCGCCAGCAGCATAGAAAACACCATGGCGAGACCGTGACCGATCCAACATTTAACAACAGATCGGTGGGAAGCATATGAACAATAGCGTAAGCGACACTCAATCCACCGAGCAGCACGCCAAGGAAGTTTAAATACACCCGCATGACCACAGCAAGCTGGGCACGCATGGCACGCGTATAGATGACCGTCGCAACTGCGTTGGCCGTGGTCGTGGAAACCGTTGATCGCTTCGTAAAACAATACAAACAGCAGGGCAAGAACCAATAACAGGCTAGTACTGAGGTCTAGACCAGCAAACAGATGTAGCATAAACGTTACGCCATTTTGGAGGACATGAACGCGGCGCATTATCCGCGACAACGTGCTGTATGGGAAAGGAAGAATATAGCGCTAATTTAACCTTTCGATGTAAGGCGTAAGGGTAACTCAGAGAAAAAGGGTTAGATATTAGACAGATACAATATGACACATTTGCGGCATTTTTTTGACGCTGGCGTCTCAGTGAGCAGATCACTACAATCTGCGCCTTTCCAGTTAAGTGAGCGAGTCGTAGTGGAACAGTTTGACGTTATCATCATTGGTGCCGGTGCCGCAGGCGTGTTCTGCGCCGCCCAGGCCGGGCAGCGGGGACGCCGCGTGTTACTGGCTGGATAACGGCAAAAAGCCGGGACGTAAATTCTGATGTCTGCGGTGGCCGCTGCAACTTCACCAATCTCTACACCGAACCGGCGGCGTATCTGTCGCACAATCCTCATTTCTGTAAATCGGCGCTGGCGCGTTATACCCAGTGGGATTTTATCGATCTGGTTAATCGCCACGGCATCGCCTGGCATGAGAAAACCCTGGGCCAGCTCTTCTGCGACGACTCCGCCCAGCAGATTGTCGATCTGCTGCTGGCCGAATGTGACAAGGGCAGTGTCACCCTGCGGCTGCGCAGTGAAGTGCTCAGCGTGGCGCGCGATGAAAGCGGCTATACCCTGCAACTTAACGGCAGCACGGTTCAGGCGGAGAAGCTGGTCATCGCCAGCGGCGGCCTGTCGATGCCAGGCCTGGGCGCCACGCCGTTTGGCTATAAAATAGCGGAGCAGTTCGGGCTGAGCGTCTTTCCGACGCGGGCGGCGCTGGTGCCCTTTACCCTGCACAAGCCGCTGCTGGAGCAGTTGCAGACGCTTGTCAGGCGTCGCGCTGGAGACCACTATCGATGCGCAGGATGGCACCCGCTTCAAAGAGGCGATGCTGTTTACCCACCGCGGCCTCTCCGGCCCGGCGGTGTTACAAATCTCCAGCTACTGGCTACCCGGAGAATTCGTCACCATCGATCTGTCGCCTGCCACGCCGCTTGAGGCGTTCTGACGGCGCAGCGTGAAGCACACCGAATCTCAGCCTGAAGAACAGCCTGGCGAAAATCCTGCCGAAGCGTCTGGTGGAAGTATTGCAGGCGCTGAAGGTGGTGCCGGATATCACCCTGGAAGCAGCTCAACAGCAAACAGCAAACTGAGCTGGCGCAGGACACTGCACGCCTGGCGCATTCAGCAAACGGTACCGAGGGATATCGAACTCTGAAGTGACGCTGGGCGGCGTGGATACCACACAGCTCTCCTCGAAAACGATGGAGGCGCGTGCGTGTGCCGGGACTTTACTTTATGGTGAAGTGGCTGATGTCACCGGCTGGCTGGGCGGCTATAACTTCCAGTGGGCGTGGAGTTCCGCCTGGGCCTGCGCCCAGGCGTTGTAAGGCGCTACCAGCGCTGATGCACGTGAGGCGCGATCTTCTCCTGATAGATCTGCTTCAGCGCCGCCATCGTATCTGCAGAGAGCGCATCGACATCGCTGGCGCGGGCATTGGCTTCAGCCTGTTCGCGGTTTTTCGCGCCAGGATCACTACGCTGACATCTTCGTTCATCAGGATCCAGCGCAGGGCAACATCGCCATGGTGGGTGTCCGCCAGTGACAAAGCGGCGAATCTCTTCAACCGCCTCCAGCGCCACCTCATAGGTACGCCGGAAAAAGGTCTCGCCTTTATCGAACGCTTCGCCATTACGATTAAAGGTGCGGTGGTCGTCAGCGTCAAACACGCTGTCGGCACGCATTTTGCCGGTCAGCAGGCCCGACGCCAGCGGCACACGGGCGATGATCGCCACATCACGGCCGTTTCGCTTCACGCAGCAGCAGTTTCAGCCGGACGCTGGCGGAAAATGTTATAGATCAGCTGAATTGACGAGACGTTTGGAAACTCCAGCGCCTTCAGACCTCTTCAACTTTCTCAACGGAGACACCGTAGTGACGGATTTTCCGGCAGCGAACCATCTCATCCATCACCGCAAAGAACTTCCGGGTTGTAGTAGACTCGGTCGGCGGGCAATGCAGCTGCCACTAAATCCAGCGTGTCGGTTTGCAGGTTCTCGCGTGAACGGTCAATAAAGGCGTTGAGGTTTCAGCATTGTAACCTTCAGCCACATGTTGGCGAGAGGCGACGCCCCAGCTTGGTGGCGACAAACGACGTTCACCGCCGCGCTGATTCAGCACCTCTGCGATGATTTTTTCGGAACGGCCATCGCCATAGACATCGGCGGTATCAATAAAGGTGATGCCCGCATCCAGCGCACGCATTCAGCGCAGGCTTTGGCATCCTCCATGCTCACTTCCCCCCAGGTTCCGCCAATGCCCATGCGCCAAAGCCAATTTCGGAGACGCGCTGACCGGTACGGCCCAGTAGTTCGTAAGTTTCATGCAAAATTCCTCGATGCGTTTTCAGACAGGGTGACAGAAAGCGCTAACCAATGAGCTTAGCGCTTCCTGGGCAGAGAGGCGATGTAACTTTCGATTGCAGACCTGCACGGTATAAAATTGCGATGCTGCTACGCCATGCTGCTGGTTACGTTGAAGATTTGCAGCGGGAAAACGGCATGGGTAAGGTGACTACCGCTTCGGTAATTAATTGATTTTAAGAATTTCACCCGAAATTAAACAGGCGAGAGTGTGGATTCGGTCACATACTTCAATTTTCAGGCCAATAAGTGGATCGCCAGTTTAATTTGTTAAGTCTGTCTTTGCCAGTCCGAGAAGTTTTTGCAGAATTCATGGACCCGTCAGGATATCAACGATTCTATCGCTGAAGGTGAGCGCATCATCATTGATGAAAATCGGCAATATCTCGGTTAACACGCTGAGCGAGGAAGTCCATGAAGAATTTTTCCCGCCACGTGAATACGTTAAAGAGGAGTGTGAGGTGGGTACCGCAATATTTATGGTGTTGATGTTCCAGTGGTTACTGGTAACCAGCCTGATTTGAACAGCCCGCTATAAAATCCGTCGTTCGTCGGGCTGTGGATGTCTATTTCCCGGTTCGCGCTTTACGGTGTTGTATTTTCGTCCTGCCAGGGTTTTTCTCCCTCCCCCTTGTGTCGCGACCGGCTCGTCTGGTTACGGCTGCTCTGTATCTCCGGCATCGCAACGCCGTCCAGATGATCCCCCGGCGGTCATACCTGAAGTGGCAGGTGGGAGTTTATGAACTGGAGCTTCTGGGTATCCAGCTCGGTGGTGATCATGCTCGGCCTTTGCCATTTGCTCTGCCTTTATCGCTAAACTGGCAGGCAGCGCAGACTGGAACGTTTCAGGTCGGTAAAGACCTCTATAAGCGACTGCACGTCCAATGGCGTGGAGCAATTATTGTTTCAATGCATTGAAGAGGGCGAACTGGCGTGGATTACGCTGAAGTCGCGCCGCATCTACATCGGCATGGTTCATGCCTCGACCTTTGAATATGAAAGCACCAAAAACATCGTTCTGATCCCGATGCTGAGCGGATATCGCGACAGCAAGACGCTTGAAGCTGGCGGTGGAACATAACTACAGCAAGTGGTACGCCGAGCATGGCATCCACGCTCGACTCCGAAACCCAAAGATGCCGCTGTCGTTCCGTAAAGTGATCATGGTTGACCAGATTGAAGAGTCTGTTCGCATGGTGTCGCCCCGGGCCAGTGCGGCCTGCGCTTTCGATGGGACTCCGCAGAAGTGTGAGAAGAGCCAGGGTAATGGAAGATGGCGACAGCCCGGACGATGAAAGCCGGGATACGCCGGGTTAATTGAGCCAGGACAGCATCCTGGCTCTGGCTATCAACAAATTGCTTCGCTGCATCCCTTAAAGATCGGTGAAGTTGTAGATATCGTTGAGTGATGTAATCGGATGCGAGTCTCTTTTTCGCCCGTCAAACATCCGATATATAGCTGACTGCGATTGAAGTGAAGTCGGCAAATTGGCCTACGATTGTTGTCATCGATTAAAATACAAGATAACTTTGAGTATCCCGGAAAGTGATACGCTGAGGTTCAATAACTTTCGGATTATTGTATGCATGGAAACCCTCTATCTCCATGTCTGTAGTGTACAGTATTCATGCCGCTTCAGCCTCGTTCTTGTCACGCTGCTTTTTGGCCGAATGCCTCGGTTATTAGGTTGTGGCGAAACCCATCGTCCCCGCTGATCGCGGATTTGAGTCTTTCATGTCACATGAATTATTAGCCACTGAGTAGCAGCTTTTTTTAGTCAGTACAGAGAATGCTCTCTGACTTTCTTGCGTGAGTATGCCGTCATATCACGTGAGCAAAAAGTTTAACGAAGTCATCATTCGGGTTCACGAAACACTGGACTGGAAATCATTTCTTTATCTGGCTGATAATTTAAGTTCACAGCTGCACTGACAATCGAACAAAACATCAAAGCACTTTGGTGAGCTTAACCAGTTCTCTGGAACCACGTGTTCATCAATATTCAGCAATTCAGTTCTAAAAATTGCTTTTTTCATCCATTTGTTCGGCGCATCCAGATCGGTAAAAATTTTAGAGTGGGCCATTTGTTAAAAAATGGAAATTCGCGCGTTCTTAGTCACATGGAAGTAAACGGAAGGTTGCGAGGGTGTTTAACATTTAACGGTTCTCGCCAATCTTTTTGCATTTCATATCAGGATTTGGAATCTCTCCGCAGGTAGAAAAGTGGCGTCGTAGTCAATCTTCTCACCTTTTTGTTTGCCGACGATCACAATGAATTCGGTATGACTTCAGTCGGGTCAATACATCATATCCGCAGTGCGGAATGATGAGGGCATAACAACGCGCTTTTTAGGGCTTCTTTCTGTCTGAATATTGCTGCTTGCTGCTGAATCTTAGCGGAAAAGACCATTGAGGTTATTGAAAATATCCATAGCTCACCCTGTTTTTAGTTCTTCTTAGGCCATAGTGTTTAAACTTCATTAGCTGAGTAATGAACTTCCGGAATGCAAGATGTCGTTTTTTATATTTTTACGATGCCAATCAATGGTTAATTGATTGGCACCATTTTGAATTGTTCCTTCAATTCAGGATAAAGTAAGAAAAATTATCAGAAAAAAAAGGTAATTGGCTATTTCGTGATCGTGTAGGAAGGTTTTTTTTCAAAAAAATTCACTTTTAAAGGCTGATTTTGAATTTAACCAGCCACATCACGTATTCGCCAGACAATCGCTGACTCGGTTATCAGGCGATCACTCCCCTGAATATGGCCCACCTCACAACCATATTTTCCGCCGTAACAGCCGAAAGGCCACTTTCCCCGCCTGATAGACCATCTGGTTGATATGGCCGGTTTCGAGATGACTCAGCATCAGATCAATCGCTAAACGGGCATGCTGCTGAGCATGCTGGTCCAGGGTAAAGGCCACTTCATCGTTCAGCAGTAGCTGGCGGGTGACATCATAAAGCTCATGGGTGATGTAGGTGCATATACCCAGCAGATGGTGGGCGCGCAGGGTGTCGCTGACATCACTATTCCCCATGCCGGTGTTATAGACCCCTGCAATCGCCTGCGACGGACGCCAAATGGCGGGCCAGCTCACTTGCGGATGGTCTCACGCTTGATCCTGACCCGACAGCACTTCACGCAGATGACGCTGCGGCGCGCGCGCTGCTCCTGGCCTCACGGAATCCCGCGATGCGCTGACGATGGCGCGGTAATCAAACGGCCACTGACATCAGAATGTCGCCGGGCTGCATTCACTGTCTTACTCATCAGCAGTCGGCTGTGCGCTCCCGCCTGATACTGGTCGATACCAACATGACACAAGCGGTCGGCATCGGGCAGATCGGTGACGATGGTGATCACCGGCACATTGCGGCTGCCGGCACAGCGCCAGTGCCCGATAGATGGGCGGCGAGTCATGCGCAAAACAATGATGCCGTCGCGGGTGCTGCTGCGGGCGATATGCTTTGCGCCAGCTGCTCAGGCTGCGCTTCGGCCACCAGGGTTTTGTGTAGTTTCAGGCGGCGATAGCCAAGCTGACTGGCGACCTCGCTGAATGGGTGGTGAGCTGTTGAAAAAGGATGAGCCGTTATTGCTGAGGAACACCTCAATCTGCCACGGATGCTGGTACTCCTCTGGCAGCAGACGCTTCAGCCCCACTTCGCGTGCGGCTTTCAGGACTTACGGCTGGTCTCCAGGGAGACGCCGCCGCGCTCATTCAGCACCCGATCGACCGTCGCAATCCCGACGCCTGCCATTTTTTGCCACCACCTCTAAGGTGAGCTTTTTCATTCAGACTCCATGCGAAAATGGCAAATTGACTGCTGCCTGCCAGACTGTTTATCTCTTCTAACCGGTTTAAAAGTAAAAGATAAAGCGATTAATGATGGAAAACCATCAACAGCGCTACGCCGTGGGGTTTTACCTGCAGTGCGGTCGTCTGGCTAAAAAGCACAACTGGCCGCTGCCTGGGCAGATTTACCGTTAAGCTTGTGACGAGACAATCAACGAGGAATGAATATGGCTCAGCAAAAAGAGGTTCTGATTATTGGTGCTTCACGCGGTATCGGTCTGGCGGTGGCGCAGGCCTTTGCCGATGAGGGCTGCAGGTCACGGCCACGCATCGCAGTGGCATCCCGGAGCAGGGTAACCGGCCAGACATTCACTGGCATTCGCTGGATATGACCCACTCATCAGCGGTTCAGCAGTTTGCCAGTCAGCTCAGTGGCAAGTCGTTCGATGCGATTCTGATTAACGCCGGGATTTCCGGGCTCTGCGCACCAGCAAGTGTCGCAGAGTGACGATCAGGCGCTGGCGCAACTGTTCCTGACCAATGCGATAGCCCCTGTTCGCAGCGCAGAGATCCTGTTTGCCGCTGCTGAAACAGGAAGGCGTGCTGGCGCTGACCTCATCTCAGCTCGGCAGCCTGAATGAAAATCCGGAGGCGCAGATGCCGATTTACTCGGCCAGCAAAGCCGCACTGAATATGCTGAGCCGCACGCTGACTCCGGCAGTGGAAGCGCAGAGCGGGACGCTGCTGACGCTGCATCCCGGCTGGGTGAAAACGGATATGGGCGGCGAGAGTGCGCCCCTCGACGGCAGAAGAGAGTGCCGCCGGTATCGTCCAGCAGCTGATCCAGTGGCGCGGTCGTGGTGGTCATCACTATGTCGATTACGCCGGCCAGCAACTGCAGTGGTAGGCTGAAGCGGGGCGGTTACGCCCCGATGTCACGCAGCGCTTTACCCTTCATCAGATTGCGTTCAATGTGCTCCAGCGTCACATGTTTGGTCTCCGGCACCAGCATCAGCGTCAGCACGATAAACACCAGGTTGAGTGCGCCGTAGAACCAGAAGGTTGTTGGCATTACCCAGCTGATTCCAGCATGGTCAGGAAGGTGCGCCAACAATCATATTGCCGACCCAGTTAGTGGTGGTGGAGGCGGTAATGCCGAAATCACGCCCTTTCAGTGGCCTGAATCTCTGAACAGAGCAGCCAGATCACCGGTCCGGCCGCCATCGCAAAGCCGACGATAAACATCAGCAGCATCGCGACAGCAAAGTATTTGCGGAAATCGGTTTCAACGCCGATGTGCAATAGCGTTCCCAGCACGCCCATGCCAACCGCCATCACCAGAAAACTGGTGGTGAGCATCGCTTGCGACCCCCAGCGATCGACAAGAAGATCGCAATCAGCGTGGCCAGCATATTGACCAGCCCGACAATCACCGTGCCCCACAGTCTGCTCACTGGTGCTGGAGAAGCCGGCGATGTTGAAGATTTTAGGCGCGTAATACATCACCACATTCATTGCCGGTAAACTGCTGCATAACCTGTAGCAGCATACCAGCCACACCGCGCGGCGGAAATTGCCATTAGAACGGAACAGCGACCAGCCGCGCTGCTTCACCTGCAGGCTTCCCGGATCTTCTTCCAGCTCCTCCCGGGCCTGTTCGTGCTGTTACGCAGCCGATCAGCACCCGCTGCGCCCGTTAAAATCGTCCGTGTGCGCGCCTATCCAGCTCGTGACCTGTTGGGCATACACAGCATGCCGCTAAACAGTATCGAAACCGAGAAAAATCCGGAATGCGATCACGAACCGCCGAGGCATCCGCGCCAGTTTACCGCGTTGTAGCTGAAAAACGCGGTGAGGAGAGATAGGCCACGACAATGCCGGTGGTCAGCATCAGCTGGTAATCGAAATCATTGAAGCCACGAATACGTTCAGGCGCAATCTCCGCCAGATAGAGTGGCGGCGGTGTAAGAGGCGATTGCCCCCGCCAGGGCCCCAGCATCAACGCGGTGCACAGTACCAGCGGCCTCACATCGGTGAGAAGGTGACCACATCGAGCAATGACAAACAGCGTCGCCGCCCCGCCAGCATATTTCTTGGTCCCAGATTTGATGACATTCCAAGCCCGGCCTCCAGTGCGCCCAGCGCCGCGCCAAACCTCACGAAATCACTTACCCACTCCTGTGATGGTAGTGATCTGCAAAATCCGTCGCCAGAAACGGCAAGGCACCTGCAATGAGCCGATATCCAGACAACAGCTAGGCCAGGACAGGCGCAGCCATAAAACAGACGACCAGGTTAAAGCGGTTCTGTTGATTTCCGTTTTTTTTGCCGCGACCATGCGGTCTCCTTGCGGGGTCAGTGTCAATATTGTTAATGTTATTAAAAATAGTCGATGCCGTGTGGGTGGCGATCACATCTTCCGGCTATCACCGTGCCACACAGCATTGCCGCGATAAGAAGCATCAGAGATCCGCGGGTTGGTCAGGAGAGGGAAACCGCTGGCCGGGGCACGATTACGCGAAAACAGGGCGCGTCAGGTCAGTTTTGCAACTGCCCGCCTGCGGCATTACACTGCCGCTTTACTGCTATTGATTGAAGGTGCTTATTTCTGAACCTTTCCAGCGTCAGCCGCTGCCTCTGCCGGGCGGCCATAAAAAAGTCCTCTGCACTCCTTTCGCACCCTGCTCGGGTTGAGGGATGGAAGCGATTGCTGGCATCCGGCATTGAATACACGATCTATTTCTCAACCCGAATATTCATCCGCTCAAAGAGTATGAGCTGCGTAAAGAGGAGAATATGCGCTTTTGCCGAAAAATTTGGGTGCCGTTTTATTGTGCGGACTATGACCGGTGATAACTGGTTTGAGGGGCGCGCGGGCTTGAGTGGTCACCGGAACGGGGTGAACGCTGCACCTTTGTGCGTGAGAGCGCTTTGAACGTACGGCACTCTTCCCATGAGAAACCGTTTCCCGGTGATGACCAGTTACCTGGGTATTTCGCGCTGGAAAGATATGAAGCAGATAACAGCTGCGGAGTCCGCGCAGCGGCGGCGTATCCGGATCTGATTGTACTGGGAATTTTAACTGGCGTAAAGGGGTGGGTCGTCGCGCATGATTGAAATCAGCAAGCGCGAGAGTTTCTATCAGCAGGAATAGTGTGGCTGTGTCTATTCACTGCGCGACACCAATCGTCATCGCGTCACCCAGGGACGTGAGCGTATTCATGATTGGTGTGCAATATTATCAGCCGGATGAATCCTGATTAACCTGGATCGCGGAAAGCGTCTGATGGCGCATATCCACGCGCTGATCGCGTAACAGGCCGGACTGTTACGCCACAGCTCTGCTTTATGCTTTCCGCCCGACCGTAACTGCACAGCGCACAGGGATCACTCAACGTCGGCCAGCTGGCTGCTTTGCCTCGTCCTTCATCAGACGTTTTACGGCAGACGCTCGGCGTGCAACCCATAATCTGCTTAAAAGATCGGGTAAAAGATTGCTGGCTTTCAAAATGGTATTTCAGCGCCAGGCTGATGATGGGCGTGCGGCTGTTTTTTTAAATCATGAACACTGGCGTAAGCTTTTTCTTACGAATATATCGCGCCAGGGTTCATTATGATAACGGGCAAAAAGTTTCTGTAAATACCACTTAGAGTAACCCGCTTTTTCTGCAATATCATCAACGCTTAAACGCTGATCCAGATTATATTAATCCACTTCAGTGATAGAGACGATCACGCTTTCGTTATATTATTTTCGTTCATAAAACCCCCTGTTTGATTTAAGAAGATCTAAAATTTTATCTTAATGTGCTTATTCTTTGCGTAAAGATTTTTCAGGATTTAATCGTTATCTCTGAAGATATTCATTTGAGGGGTGTTATTAATAAAAAAAGATGAATTGTGATTAATCTGTTGGTAATTGTAGGTGAATGAATAAGCGATTCCGCGGGACAGTAATCAAAACGAGCCGTGAGTCCGCAGCCAGACTCACGGTTTACCTTGCCGGAATCTCTGTAATCACGGCTATAGCACGGCACATCAATAGATTTTTGGCTGCGACATGCCAGGCTTACGGCTCACCTTTAACCTGGAGAACCCCCCGGATGAGCCCGACATACGCGCTGAAAAAAACCGCTTGCCCGCCTTGCTCACCTCGCTGGCGTTATTGCTCATGCACCTGCCAGTGCCGCTGGTGTGTATGGCGAACAGCTGGAAGGATTTCAATACCCCTATCCGTTGCAGCATTTTGATTTTAAATCCCAGCAGCAGCCGCTGAGTATGGGCCTATATGGATGTGAAACCGGCCGCAACAGGCCAACGGTGAAACGTGGTGCTGATGCACGGTAAAAAACTCTGTGGCGCGACCTGGGAAGAGACCATTCGCGCACTTCAGTCTGCAGGGATATCGTGTTATCGCGCCCGACCAGATTGGCTTCTGCAGCTCGACCAAACCAGCCAGTTACAGTATAGTTTTCAGCAGCTGGCAGATAACACCCACCAGTTGCTCACCCGGCTGGGTGTGAAGAAGGCGGTGATTATGGGTCACTCCACTGGCGGGATGCTGGCAACACGTTATGCGCTGATGTACCCGGAACAGACACAGAAGCTGGTGCTGGTTAACCCGATCGGGCTGGAGGACTGGAAAGCCAAAGGCGCACCATGGCGATCCGTGGATCAGTGGTATCAGCGCGAACTCAAACTCAGCGCAGAGGGCATTAAGAGTATGAGCAGCAGACCTACTATGTCGGTCGCTGGAAACCCGAATATGACAATGGGTTGATATGCTGGAAGGACTCAACAGTGGACGGCCACAGAATGTGCTGGCACTTCGCTTATCTACGAATGATCTTCACTCAGCCGTATTTTTGATTCGCGACGAACTGCCCACCACTCTGATGATCGGCACTCAGACACGACGCCATCGGCATGATATCGCCCCGCAGAGTGAGCCGGGCGGGTGATACGCGTTACTGGGAAGAGGTGCAAACGCATCCGGGGGCGCGCTTAATCGAATTCCCCGGTATGGTACACGCGCCGCAAATGGAAGAACCGGCAAAATTTAACCAGACGCTGCTGGACGATCTGGCGCGTCCCTGAACCGTCAGGCGCTGCGGCTGCCTGACCTTAGATCGCCACGCGTTTCTGCTTTTTACTGAGGTACATCTGCTCATCGCTGTCGTGCAGCACCTGCTCCAGCGATTGCGGATGCGCGCGTCAAACTCCACGACGCCGGACGAGAATTGCAGGCGGTAACGGCGGTTCAGACTGACTGATTGCTGTTGCAGATAACGGTCAAACTGCAGGAGCAGCGCTTCGCTCTGCTGCTGCTGCAGACCATTAAACAGCACCACAAACTCATCGCCACCCAGACGGGCAAACAGATCCGAATGCTTGAACACCACTTTCATCGCATCGGCAAAGTCCATCAGCGCCCGGTCGCCCTTCACGGTGGCCCAGCGAGTCATTAATCTGCTTAAATTTGTCGAGATCGAGAAATGGTCAGCAGGCGGGCCGGTTTTTCAGCCGGCACTCGTTCAGCACCATCTGTCCCAGCGTCATAAAGCGCGACGATTGGTGATCTGCGTCAGTTCATCACAGGTGGCAGTCTGAAAGGCGACCAGTTCCGCTCGCCATGGCGGCCAGGTCGCGCTCGTGGCCTATCCCTTCATTAAACGGACGCGGTTCACGACCAATGATACAGAGTGACCATTTAGCTCCGCCCGGTGCCCGCAGCGGATTGCCGCGTAAAAAGCGGATATGCGGTTCGCCGTTAACCACGGATTATCATAAAAAACGTTCATCTTTGCGGCATCTCAACGTCATATCTCATCCTGCAGATGCATATCCGCAAAAGGAGATTTTCGCGGGCGATCCTGCGGTTCATAGCCCTTAGCGATTTAAACTTACTTATGGTCCTTCCGCAGGGACAACGCGATAGGACGTCATACAGGCGGCGCGCCAGACGGGTTAAACGATAAATCGTTCTTTCCTGTGTGTCTTATTTTCAGCGCACGCACTGCGATAAACTTGTGCCTCGTCGGCACGATTTCTGTGCTTTCATCCAGAGCCCTTTATTTTTTAGCTCAAGCCAGTTCTGGTGTTGCCTTACGGCGAGAGAAGAGCGGGACATAGCTCACGCTCTATAAGTAGGGATCGGCACTTTTTGTCGGCGATATCAAGGCGAAATAGCTACAATCAGTCTGCACCTGCTCGTTTAATCGCACCCAGCTTTCCACACCACATTTTTTTCCATCAATGGCACGCCTGAGCGGCAATTTGATCATCGCTATTACCCTCACCTGATAAGCGCCAGCGGCAATTCGTTCGTTCACGGATATCGCGCAGGATATACGAACGCACGCCGTTTCACCATCAGGAATCCGGCGCCTTGCCGCTTCGAGCGCGATTCACGATCGCTTCACGGCGTTTACGGGTCATTTGTATGTTTTTACGGTCGCCTTTGTTTAGCGCCGTTCCGGCCGCTCACGGAACGGGCCGTAAACGCGGATGCGAATTGGGGAGTAGGACATGATTGCGGTCTGAGTGAAGCCCGCGGCGTCAGTGCCCGCGCATCGCCTCAACCTGACCTCCATCGCCGTTGACGGGGCGAGAACTCCGCACCGGCTGCGGCGGCAACGGTGGCCTGCTACCCAGGTTTTCCATGGTTGCATCGTTATCGACGCCTTGATCACACAACACGCCCCCGGGCCTGGCTGGTTCTTCACAGCGAGGTGTCAGACATCACGATCATTTTGGCACTGTATTTTGCAGAGCGGACAACGTTCCACCAGACCGTTCTCGTTCCAGGCATCGCTGCCGGTGGCATCGGTGTGGTGCGAAATACCGAAGGTCATCACCGAGCGGATACCCGCTTTGGCGAATGCGCTCAATTCATAGGCGAGTACGTTTTTCCGGAATACGCATCACGCCAGGCATCGCCTGAATCGCTTGTATCGTCGAACTTCTTCTTCAACAAAGATGGGCAGAGCCAGATCGTTCAGGCTCAGTGAGGACTCCTGGAACATTTCACGCATTGAGGCGCTGGCGCGCAATCTTCTTGGCGCTGGATAAGGGAATAATCAGACATTTTCATTCTTACGCAGGTGAAAAAAGTGACAACAGTTTACTCCCTTGCCCGCGAGGGATGAAGGTTTGTGTGCGGTCAGGAGAGGGAAAAGAACTCTCCCGCCGGGCGGCGGGAGAGCAGAACGGTTACTCGTTGATATCCGGATGCTGCTGCACCAGGTTTTTACGTTTCGCTTCCAGGCGGGAGATCTCTTCGTCGATATCTTCGATTTTGTGCTCGATGTTATCGTGATGTTCCTGCAGGATTTCGCGCGCTTCTTCCATATCAGAAGCCGCCGGTGTCGCGCCTTTCAGGGCTTATTGGCAGTTTCTTTCATGTACAGACCGGTAATCAGACCAATCACTGCCACCACCATCAGATAGTAGGCTGGCATGTAGAGGTTATTGGTCGTTTCTACCAGCCAGGCGGCCAGCGTTGGCGTCAGACCGGCAACCAGTACCGAGATGTTAACGCACTCGCCAGCGCACTGTAGCGGATGTGCGTCGGAACATCGCAGGCAGTGAAGAGGCCATCACGCAGTAAAGGCGTTGAGGATCACTGCCAGCAGCAGCAGACCACCCAAAAATCAGTCCCAGTACGCCACTGTTGATCATCATAAAGGCGGGAATCGCGAAGATCATCAGGGCGATACTGCCGATGATGACAAACGGACGACGGCCGAAACGGTCACTCATCATGCCGATCATTGGTGGACAAACAGCATACCGATCATGATGGCGATGATATCATCACACCGTGGTCTTCGCTGTAGTGCAGGTTATGTGACAGGTAGCTCGGCATGTACGTCAGCAACATGTAGTAGGTGACGTTAGTGGCGATAACCAGACCGACACAGGAGAGCAGGCTACGCCAGTGTTTGGTCGCAATCTCTTTAAACGATACCTGTGGACCATCCTGCAGGCCTTCGCGGTCGCCCTGTTCCAGTTTGTCCACGTGCTGCTGGAATGCCGGGGGTCTCTTCCAGCGCATGACGCAGGTAAAGACCGATAATTCCCAGCGTCAGCGCGACGAAGAACGGCAGACGCCAGCCCCATTCAAGGAAACTCTCTTCTCCGATAATGGAGGAAATCAGCACCACCAGGCCCGCACCGAGCACGAAGCCCGCAATCGAACCAAAGTCGAGCCAGCTTCCCATAAAGCCGCGTTTACGGTCAGGCGAATATTCGGCCACAAGATTGAGGCACCGGTAATTCACCGCCCACCGAGAAGCCCTGAGCCATCTTCGCTAACAGCAGCAGAATAGGTGCCCAGATACCGATGGAGGCGTAGGACGGTATCAGGCCGATACAGAAAGTACTGACCGACATGATGATGATGGTGATGGAGAGGATTTTCTGACGACCATATTTGTCGCCCAGCATACCGAAGAACAGTCCACCCAGCGGGCGAATCAGGAAAGGAACAGAGAAAGTGGCGAGCGCCGCTATCATCTGAACGCCCGGTGAAACGTCCGGGAAAAAGACCTTACCCAGCGCATAGGCCACAAAGCCATAAACACCGAAGTCGAACCACTCCATCGCGTTGCCCAGAGAGGCCGCGGGGTGATGGGCTTTTACGTAAACGGGTATCATCGATGATAGTCCCATCAGGATCGATCCACCAATGGTTTTACACGCTTCCCTACGCAATTCATAGGAATTATACCCTTATTGGAAACACGAAAGGTCCTCAACGGCGCGGACGGGGTGTAGGAGTCGTGTCAGGACCGCTGCCGTTTGAGAAATTTAGGCATAGCAGTAAATAAGCACTGTTTATGCGCCGGCAGGACACAATAATTACTGTTGTGATTATTGCGAATAGCGACAGAGTATACCGTTTTTGTGTGATATCTGTCATGTTTGGGCTACATCGGCCTGTTTTTACAACAAATAGAGCTGTTGCAACCGCGAAAAATTATCACTGAGCGGACGACCCGCCCGTTTTTTTCAGCAAAAACAGGGTCAAAGAGAGGGAAGTTACGGGCCATGCTGGCACCGGAAGCGGTTATCCGCTTTGCATCACAGGGCGGAGAGCAGAAAGATGAGTGAGTGTGGCTCGACTGGCGGTTCAGCTGCAATCTGCTCTGGTTCAGACGTCGGGTTCCTGCCGGGTCTGAAGAGCCAGCTCCCGCTCAATCGGCTGTTCGCCCCGATCGGTCAGCCAGGCAACCAGCGCCCGTGTTGTCCATCGGGCGGGCATAATAATAGCCCTGGATAAAGACCACGCCGCGCCGTTGCAGATAGCTGAATCTGTAACGCGGTCTCAACGCCTTCTCCCAGCACTTCCAGCTCAAGCTCATGGCTGAGCTGGATAATGGCGTCCAGCACCGGCGTTCTGCCTTCCAGAGATTCAATCGCGTTGATAAAGCCGCGATCGATTTTCAGATAATCTATCGTGAAGGTCTGTAAATAGCTCAGCGAACAGTGTCCGGTCCCAAATCATCAATCGCGACCTTCATTCCGCAACCACGTAACTGCTCCAGCTTGCGAGCCACCTCAGCGCCATCTTTGATCAGGCTGCGTTCGGTCAGCTCCAGGGTAATCAGGAACTGCTTATCTTTGATCCGTTCGGCAAACTGCAGCATATCGTCGACAAAGTCAGGATGCTGCAGATGATCCGCCGCCACGTTAATGGCCAGGTGGAAATGGGGCTCAACCTGCCACGCCTGCACATCCTCTGCAATTAAATCGAGCAGATGGCGGGTCAGCGGCACAATCATGCCTTCCGCTTCTGCTGCGCCGATAAAAATATCTGGCCGCACGCCTTTACCGTCGGGCGTTGTCCAGCGCAGCAGGGCTTCGCAGCGCCGCTGCAGCGTTGCAGCCGGTTGTCATAGACCGGCTGATAGTGCGCCCTGAACTGGCCGCTGGTGATGGCCCGGCGAATCTCATCGCGCCATGAAATACGCCGTTTCAGCCAGTTCGCCATCAGCATCATCAGCAGAATAGAAAAGATTAGCGGCCATCGGCATGATGATAAACATCACCTGACGCCAGGGCCGAGATCAGTTCAGAGGGTGAGGCAATGAGGGTGACAGAGAGCGGATAGCGATGGGAGATAGCCTGATAAATCATGGGTTCAAACCCAGCTGGACGCGGCGATGTGTGGATCGCCAAACGAGATCGGCGCGCCGCCGCCTGAACGTCATGCTGAAATGATAGAGATGGCTGCTGCTGATCGCGCGCATAAAATCGATCAGATACTGGCCATCAATCACTGCCCAGAATCCCTCGCCATCGGGCAAATCGCGCATAAAATCACGGCCGGACGGTCCGGTACGCCCGTTGTTCCGGCAATGGACAGACTCCACCAGGCTTTTTCCGGTAACCGGCGCGTCGCGCATGATCATCTCTTTCAGCAGGCCTGGGCGTGAACCATACACCGACGAGCAGGCGATGTGATCCTGCTCCATTTTACCGATCGCACGAAAATAGGGGTTTAGCGAGCCAATGCGCTGCAACTGGTTTTCAATCTGGCTGCAGGGCTGATGATGAAACTGGCGCAGCACGGTAATCATATCCCAGGCGCTGTCGCTCATTCTTTCAGCCTGAGATAACAGCGTATTCGCCGCGGTGACCTGCTGCTGATGCACGGTGTGGCGCGCATCCAGGGCGGTGAAAAAAACTGCCAATTAATCAGAGGCAGCACGCCGGAAATAATAATCACCAGCCTGGCCGTAGTCGCGTTTTCGTTTCAGTAGCGGGCACCGCTGAATCCTCTGAGTATTATTGGTGTTATGCGGAGCTGGTGCTGATCAGTGGCGCAGCATAGCATCTCTCCGGGCGGTGCAGATTAGCGTTTTTGCGATCAGGAGAACTGACTAAGGTCAATTATCGACCAGACATTGCATTTTTTGACAGGTTGTTTGGTTTTCGTTGCGATGCAGCAAACAATCAGGTGAAAACGGGAGGCAGGGCAGAAGGCCGATCCGCCGCAGTGGCCAGGAGAGACCCTGGCCCGTCACAGGGCGGGCGCAGGGCAGGACGTTTATTTAATCGGCAAAATAGATCTGTTTCAGCGCTACTTCAACGCCGCGCAGTTCGGCACGGCCTTTCAGGCGGCCAATGGCGGAAATAACCGGGATTGGTGCGCTTATGCAGGTCGTCCAGCATCTGATGGCCGTGATCGGGACGCATGGGAATCGCCCGCAGGTTGCCCGCCCGACGGCGGCGCTGCTCTTCCGCCAGATAACCTTGATCACGCCGACCATATCGACGTCGCCCGCCAGATGCGCCGCTTCATGGAAGCTGGCCGGGTTTGCCTCGCGTTTTGTGGCGCGCAGATGGATAAAGTTAATGCGGTCGGCATAGGTTTCCGCCATCTCAACCAGCGCGTTGTCAGCACGCACGCCATAGGAGCCGGTACAGAAACAGAAACCGTTGTGCAGGCTGTCCACGGTTTCTTTCAGCCACTGCATATCTTCCTGCGTAGAAATAATGCGCGGCAGGCCCAGAATAGGACGTGGTGGGTCATCCGGATGCACCGCCAGTTTAATGCCCGTTTCCTCCGCCAACCGGCACAATGGCGCGCAGGAAGGTCGCCATATGCTCGCGCAGTTTCGCTTTGTCGATACCGTCATACTGCGTCAGCTGCGCCTGAAACTGCTCCAGGTGTAACCCTCTTCGGCGCCAGGCAGACCGGCGATAATATTGCGCACCAGGGTGCTTTTCTCTTCTGCGCTCATGGCGGCAAAGCGCTGAGCGGCGGCCTGCTGCTCGGCTGGGCTGTAATCCTGTTCCGCTCCCGGACGCTGCAACAGATAAAGCTCGAAGGCCGCGAAAGCGTCGGCGTCGAAGCGCAGCGCTTTTGCGCCATCCGGCAGCGTCCAGGCGAGGTCGGTTCGCGTCCAGTCCAGCACCGGCATGAAGTTGTAGCAGACGGTATCAATGCCGCAGGCGGCCAGATTGCGTATCGACTGCTGATAATTAGCGATATAGCGAAGGTAGTCACCACGCTGGGTTTTAATCGCCTCATGGACCGGGATGCTCTCTACAACCGACCAGACCAGACCTTTTTCCGCCAGCAGTGCCTGACGCGCTTTAATCTCCTCAACCGGCCCATACCTCGCCGTTAGGGATATGGTTGCAGCGCCGTCACAATGCCGGTCGCGCCCGCCTGACGCGCATCATCCGTGAGACCGGGTCGTTGGGGCCGTACCATCGCCATGTATGTTCCATTTTTACTCCTCAACTGTGATGTGGCCCAGTGGTCAGGCCGCTGGGCCAAGAGTATGATAGTGGACAAAAACAGGGCCGTGATCCGGATCGCAGCATGACAAACTGCATCGGTGAAGAGATCGCTTTTACGTGCAATCAGAGGAGAGGGTGATGACGCTGCCAGTAATAAAAACCGAGCGCCTGTACCGTCAGATCGCCAACGTCATCATGGCCGGTATCACGCGCGGTGACTTTGTGGCAGGTGGTTTGCTGCCACCGGAGCGTGAGCTGGCAAAACAGCTGGGTGTCAGTCGTTCATCAGTGCGTGAAGCATTGATTGCGCTGGAGATGACCGGCTGGGTCGATATCCGCACGGGCAACGGCGTTTACGTCGCCCAGCCGCTGCCGCAAGCCGCGGTTCCGCAGGAGAGCGAAACCTGCAGTCTGCAGGATCTGTTGCAGGCGCGTGAAGCCTTTGAAGGGATGCTGGCAGGATTTGCCGCACGTAACGGCACCCCGTTCAGCGTGCAGCATCTGCTGGCGCTGACCGCTGACTGCAGCAGTACAATGAAAACGACGCGGCCTTTCTGGAGCAGGACAAGCGCTTCCATCTGCTGATCAGTGAGATGAGCGGCAATGATGTATTACGCGACCTGCTGGAGCAGTTATGGAACCGGCGCCACAGCCCGCATGTGCAGCGACTGGAGCGCCATTATGCCGATAACAGCTTCGCGCAGGAGATGAACGCTGACCATCAGCAGATCGCCAATGCGATTGTGGCGGGCGATGAAGCAGCAGCCCGTCAGGCGATGGAGAGCCATCTCCAGCACGTGCAGCAGCGGCTACTTGGTTAATGCCCGCGCCCCGCTTGGGTCGTCCGGTGCCCAGCATAATCGCCAGACGGCTGCCGCCTGGCGTGGTTTCCATCAGAATTTTAGTAATGCTGGTGAGCGGCACCGAGAGCAGCATGCCGACCGGACCGAGCAGCCAGCCCCAGAACACCAGCGACAGAAACACTACCCAGTGTCGATAAGCCAAGACCGCGGCCATCAGGCGCGGCTCCAGCACTATTGCCAAACACCATATGAATCGCGGTAAACAGCGCCGCCACCATCGCGGCATCAAACAGGCTGTCAGTAACAACGCCTGCAGGAAGGGCGGGATACCGGCGATAATCGGGCCGATATTGGGAATAAAGTTGAGGATAAACGCCCACGACACCCCCATAACAGCGCAAACTTCACATCCAGCAGATAGAGACTCAGCCAGACCGCGATGCCGGTATCAGACTCACCAGGGTTTTCAGCGCCAGATAGTGCGTGACGCCTTTCAGCGCTTTATGCAATCCGGCGATGCGAATTTTCGGATTCACCAGCGCGTTGCGCATTTTATAGGGCAGGTGATGGACCTCAAACAGCATAAAGACCACGGTAAGCACCAGCAGCACCGGTATTGGTCATCGCGCCGGAAAAGCCGCTCAGCGCCACGGTAGCCAGGTTCATCATAGTATTAGGATCGAAACGCTGTACCAGCGCATCGGTTGAAATATTAAGATGAAAGCCCGCCGCCAGATGTTGCAGTACCGTCATTTTCTGCTCCATGGTGGCGCGCAGTTGCGGATAGAGATCGGAAAACTCGCTCATTGAGCTGGCAATAATGGCACCCAGCAGCACGAGTGCGCAGAAGATCACCGGGATCACCAGCCCAATCGCCAGTCCACGGCGGAAGCCACGCCGCATCAGCATCGTCACCAGTGGATTAAGCACAATGGCAAAGAACGCCGCCAGCAGCAGCGGAACCAGAATATCGGACGCTGCCCGAACCCCGGCGAGGATAATGACCAGCATCGCCAGTTTTATCAGAATATTTGGCCCGATCTTTTCCCGTTGCAGCTCGCTCATTCTCTCTCTCATAACGTAATTTGGCTGTTGAAAGTGTAGCTGAAACAAAATTAACAATCTGATTTATCAGAGAAACGGTAAAGCGCGGTGGCAGGTGGGTGAGGTAATCAGCGCCACAGCACTCAGCTATCGCGGCAGAGCAGCAACTCCCCATTGTTCCGGTTTTTATCCGGCTTTCTGCTGCACGTCCGGGCAGGGGCAGCCGCCCGATACCCGTGTCATTAAGATGCGCCAGTGGCGAAAGCGGGTATAGTTAAAGGATAAACCTTATCATTCAGCCAAATACGAGCGCGAGGACTCATGCCTGAACAGCCTGCCGCGGAACCGAACACCCCATCCGGAAACCTGCACATCTCTCTGCTGATCCTCTCTATCGTGGCCTACAACTTGCCAGCTATCTCACTATCGGTCTGCCGCTGGCGGTATTGCCAGGATGGGTGCATGACCAGCTGGGCTTCAGCGCATTCTGGGCGGGCCTGGTAATCAGCCTGCAATATGTGGCGAACGCTGCTGAGCCGCCCACACGCCGGACGCTATGCCGATCTCTGGGGGCCAAAGAAAGTGGTGGTGACCGGGCCTGGTGGGCTGCTGATCAGCGGTTAGGTATTTTGCTGGCGGCGCCCTCATCGAACTCACCGCTGTTAAGCCTGACGCTGCTCTGCGTGGGCCGCTTGATTCTGGGCGTGGGCCAGAGTTTTACCGGCCACGGCACCTCGCTTGTGGGGTGTGGCGCGGGTGGGTTCGCTGCACATTGGCCGGGTTATCTCCTGGAACGGCATTGTCACTTATGGCGCGATGGCGATTGGTGCGCCGCTCGGCGTGGTGATATTCCGTGCGGGTGGCCTGCTGTGGCTGTCGCTGGTCATTGTTGCTATCTGCGTGGTAGGCATCGTCTGCGCGGTGCCGCGGTCCGGCCGTAAAAGCCAGCCGGGCCAGACCCCTGCCGTTTCGTGCGGTGCTGGGGAAATCGCCGGTTTTGGTGCGATTCTGGCGATGGGTTCGGCGGGTTTCGGTGTCATCGCCACCTTTATTACCCTGTTCTATCAGGATAAAGGCTGGGAAAGGGGCCGCCTTTGCGCTCTCCCTGTTCAGCGGCGCTTTCGTCGGCGCGCGCCTGCTGTTCCCGAATGCGATTAACCGCCACGGCGGTCCTGCGGGTCGCCAGCATCTGCCTGGCGGTTGAAGCCGCCGGGCTGTTTCTGGTGGCCGCAGACGGGTGATCCCTGGATGGCAAAAGCGGGCGCATTTCGACCGGTGCCGGGTTTCTCGCTGGTATTCCCGGCGCGGGGCGCTGTGGCGGTAAAAGTGGTGCCGCAGCAGAAATCAGGGCAGCGCGCTGGCGACCTACACCGCCTTTATGGATCTGTCGCTGGGGATAACCGGGCCACTTGCCGGATTCATCATGACTTATGCGGGTGTCTCACGCGTCTACCCTGCTCACGGCGCTGCTGGTCTGCGTCGCTTTTTTCTGCACGCTGCGCATGCAGCGGCGTCAGGCGGTGTTGCCGGCAAGCAGACGATTCTTCAGGATAAAAAAAATGCCCAGCAGCGGGCCAGAACGTCTTTTCAGACACAGATAAACCGATTAATGGTGCGCGCAAAGGCGCAGAACAGGATTCAGGCTTGCAGTAGTTCATACTGTTGCGGATCTGGCGTTCAAACCTCCGCAGGGGTCCAGTTGCTGAGCTGACTGGAGAAAGGCTCAAAGCATAAACGCCCTTATAGCCAAGCATCTCCAGCCGCTTCACCTGCACCCACGCTCTTCAGTACATCGTTATCACTCAGCATGATGCGTTCTTCATCGGTCAGTCGGCGGTCGGACGGCGATCTTCCCACGCCCGAAAGGTGCACCAGACCAATCTGGTTAACATCAATGCCGGCTGGAAACTCTGCTCAGCCTGCTCATAGAGATGATGGTGAAGGTATCCAGCAATAACTTACAGGGCACGTCCGCCGCGGCGATCAATGCTTGCGCTTGTACCGCCGACCGCAGCGAGCTGACCGGAAAACCCAGCGCTCCACCAGCCCCTGAATGCCATAGTGGGGCAAAACGCGGGGCCACTGCTGGCATCGCCGCCTGGTTTGCTGAGGCGACACGGCTATCCCTCATTCAGCGACACATAGGACCAAGCGCCTTTGCACCAATCTGTTGTGTCTGTCTGTAACATTGCTTCGGCCCGGGCCAGTAGCGCGTCATCATGCTGTAAACGGATAGAGCGCATTAATGGTGATGATATCAATATGATACCTGTCGGTCAGGAGCGCGCAGCTGATCGTGCTGAGATCGTCAGTGACGCTGCCGCCCCGGCATGTCATACGCAGTTCAACCTTGCTCAGCCCCAGACGCTGAACCAGCTGAAAAATATGCCTCCAGCGAGAGCCGGGGGCGCAATTTTGCGGTTGATACAGAAACGGGGTTTGTGATCGATGGCCATGCCTGACTCCGGGACAGGAGGATGATGCGAACCAAAGAGAACATTTATTTCATTAATAGTGAATAATGAAACACAAATTATATATCAGCCTCGCATTAATTTTCATATTCCGTTTCATCAATCAGCCCGATGCATTAAAGGCTGGATCCCCTCGCAGTAAAACGCCCAAACCACTCCCCCGGCTATTACCCTGCTACGCTAAGGCTGGCCGCTATTAGTGGCCTCCCGTCATCGTGATGCCGGGAGAGACTAAGTGGCGGGAAAAATGCGATCTGTGCCGCTAAAATCAATTTTCCAAAAAGAACCATTTGAAAAATTGTTCCACTGTAATAGCTTCATAGCACGCTTTCAGGTTTGCCTGGTCAGCAGTGTGGCAGGTCGCATGGTCCGTCTGCAGGAACTTAACCATCTAAAAGGCAACATCATGACAATCATAGGTAACTTTATTGGCGGTAAAACCACTTTCAGCGCGCAGCAACGAACCATTCCTGTTTACGATCCGGCAACCGGCAAAGTGGTACGTGAACTGACGCAAAGTACCGCTGATGAAGTGGCCCAGGCGATTGGTGTCGCGCATGACGCTTTTGCCGCCTGGTCGAAAACCTCGCCGCTGCGTCGCGCCCGCGTTCTGTTCAACTTCAAAGCCCTGATGGAGAAGCACCGTGACGAGCTGGCGGCGCTGATTGTCTCTGAGCACGGCAAAGTCTGGTCTGATGCGCTGGGTGAACTGACGCGTGGCATCGAAGTGATTGAGTTTGCCTGCGGAATCCCCCATCTGCTCAAAGGCGAATAATTCCCCGAACGTCGGCAGCGGCGTTGACAGCTACTCGCTGATGCAACCGGTCGGCGTCGTGGCGGGCATTACGCCGTTTAACTCCCGGCGATTGGTACCGCTGTGGATGTTCCCGATAGCCCTGGCCTGCGGTAACACCTTGTGTGCTGAAGCCACCGGCTCTGGATCCTTCCGCCGGCAGTGCGTATGGCTGAACTGCTGACCGAAGCGGGCCTGCCCGATGGCGTTATTCAACGTGGTGCACAGTTCCAATGAAGATGCTGAGCAGCTCTATAAAGATCCGCGTATTGCCGCGGTGAGCTTCGTCGGTTCTTCTGGCGTGGCTGAGCATATCTATAAAACCGCCAGCGCCCACGGCAAGCGGGTACAGGCGTTGGCGCGGCGAAAAAACCACGCTATCGTTATGCCGGATGCCGACCTGGATGCCACCGTCAACGCCATCATGGGCGGTGCGTTTGGCTCTGCTGGTGAACGCTGCATGGCGCTGCCGGTTGTGGTCGCCGTGGGCGATGATACCGCCGACAAGCTGATCGCCCGTCTGACTCCGCTGGTGGAAAGCGCTGCGTATCGGCCCTGGCATTAATCAGGGCGCTGATGAAAATGAGATGGGACCGGTCGTTTCGGCGGCGCACCAGAAGAAAGTGCTGGGCTACATCGACAAAGGCGAGCAGGAAGGCGCGAAGCTGGTGGTCGATGGTCGTAACGTGCAGGTTGCAGGTCACGCCGAAGGTTACTACGTCGGCGGCACGCTGTTTGATCATGTCACCTCTGAGATGGTGATTCTGCGTGAAGAGATTTTTGGGCCGGTGCTGAGCATCATGCGCGCGCCGGACTACGACAGTGCGCTGCAACTGGTTAACAGCCATGAATTCGGCAGACGGCAGCGCGATTTTCACCAGCAACGGTCACACCGCACGTGAGTTTGTGCAGAACGTTTGAAGCGGGTATGGTCGGTGTCAACGTGCCGGTTCCGGTGCCGATGGCGTTCCACAGCTTCGGCGGCTGGAAGCGTTCAGTGTTTGGCGCGCTCAATGTTCATGGGCCGGATGGCGTGCGTTTCTATACCCGCATGAAAACGGCCACCGTACGCTGGCCATCCGGTCAGCAGACTGTGTCTGAATTCAGTATGCCAACCTTAGGCTGATTCCTTTCAACGCTGATCCCGGTGCGCGACCGGCAGGATAATCTGCCGGTCGCTTTGTTCGCTGGCACCGCGCCCGCGAGCCCACCGCAGCGTCAATCGTGACAGAGAGGAGTATCAGGATGTCTTTACTGTTCGAAAGCACAAGCCCCTGACGCGCAGGGTCGTATTCAGCATGTGACGCCTGAGCGCGCCGGCTGGCGTTATGTGGGATTTGATGCCTATTTGCTGAAGAAAGGGGAAACCCTGCGCCTCAGTAGTGGTGACAAAGAGCTGTGTCTGGTGCTGGTGGCCGGGCTGGCCTCGGTAAAAAACCCGCCATGCTGATTTTCCCGGTATCGGTCAGCGCATGTCGCCTTTTGAGCGCGTACCGCCTTATTCCGTTTATTGTGCCGCATGATGATGAAGTAGAGGTTTACGCTGACAGCGATCTTGAGCTGGCGTCTGTAATGCGCCCGGTCAGGGGGAATCTGCCTGCGCGCCTGATTGCGCCAGCCGATGTCGGCGTTGAGCATCGCGGAAAAGGGCGCAACCAGCGCCTGGTTCACAATATCCTGCCTGACAATGAACCGGCTGATAGCCTGCTGGTGGTGGAAGTCTATACCAACGAGGGCGATACCAGCTCTTATCCCAGCCACAAGCACGACCAGGAGGAGAGTGAAAACGAAACCTACCTGGAAGAGACCTACTATCACCGTTTCGATCCGGAACCCTGGCTTTGCCATGCAGCGCGTCTACACCGACGACCGTTCCCTGGATGTCTGTATGGCACCCTATAATCGCGACGTGGTGATGGTACCGCGCGGCTATCATCCGGTAGCGACGCTGGCGGGATACAATAACTACTATCTGAACGTGATGGCGGGGCCGGTGCGGCTGTGGAAATTTACCTGGGAGAAAGATCACGCTTGGGTGAACAGCGACAGCTATCCACGGAAAGCGTAAGTCTTCGCTGAAAAATAAACAGCAATCACGGTTTATAATCCGCGTTCATATCAGTTAAAAAGGGCAGCCTGTCGCGCTGCCCTTTTTTGTGTGTGGAACTCAGCTGGTCTTTGCGTTGTTCAGTGCCAGCGAAACCGCCAGCGTCTGTGCCAGGCAGAGTGAAGCGACCTGCGAACGGAAGCCATCGACCTGCGCTTCACGTACCACAAAGCAGACATCGCTGAAGGCGGCCAGCGGACTGACCTGACTGTCGGTAATGGCAATCTGATGCGCACCGCGTTTGGCACCCATTTCAACCACCTCGACCGCTTCACGTGCATAAGGCGAGTAGCTAATCGCAATCACCACATCTTTCGGTTTACCAGGCTGAGTTGCTCGGTAAACATCCCACCCAGGCCATCAATCAGGAAAGCGCGGCGCTCCAGATGACGCAGCGCGTAGACCAGGTAGGAGGCGACGCTGAAAGAGCGGCGCAGTCCGATGACATAGATATTCTCAGCTTCATTCAGCAGCTTCACCGCTTTGTTCAGCTGCTCAGGATTAACCTGCATCGCCAGCTGCTGCAGCGCCTGGCTGTTAACCATGGTAAAGACGTTGAGGATTTCCGCCGGACTTTCAGGCGCACTGGCGCTGTCGTCCGTGGAGGTCTGGCGAAACAGGCGAGCGCGCTCGGTATAGTTGACCGTCTCCTCCATCAGATGCTGACGAAAACCCTGTTTCATTTCGGTGAAGCCGCTGAAGCCAAAAGCGTTCGCAAAGCGGATTAGCGTCGACGGTGGTACATCGGCCTGTTGAGCAATCGAGGCGACGGTAATCGAAAGCAATACTGTTACTGTTATCAAGGATGTAGCGCGCAACCTGTTTAAGACGCTTGCTCAGCGTTTCGTAGCGGCGACGAATATCGTCCTGCAAGAGAGAAAGTTGGGTGGGATTATTGTTCATCACTTCTGCCCGTATAATTAGAATAATGGCTGCATAATGACGCTATAGTATCAGATGGATGGAAAATTTCATTTCTTTGCGTCAACGACGCGGTTTATTTCATGGCTTTATGAAATGGTTCCAGATTAGCCTCAGCGACCCGAGGCGCGCTTCTGCCAGGTCATACAGGATGAAAACCGGCGTGGAAAGTAAGTGAGGGGAAGAGGGATGCGAGTAATAAACGCCATTCCGGGTGTGATGGCGTGAGATTGTTGAAAAGTGTGCCTTCCAGCTGTAAGACTGTGCAGGCTCAGGTAACACGGTCTAGATCGGAAAGTCGCTAAAGCCATCCCTGGCCGCTCGGCCCGCGCCGTCCCTGGCGCGGGACGCTTTCCTCCTCTGACCGTGTTACCTGCGCATTGAGCTATTCGTTGCGGCAACGTTCACCCTGCTTTGAATGAGTCAGCAGTCTGAGGCTATCCCGGTTGAGACAGCCTCTGGCAGAGCAGGAAATCAGGCGCGGGCAGCGCGCCAGTACTCAATCAGTCGCAGATAGTTGCCTTTAAACCGTCTCAATCAGCGCCTGATCGTCCAGCTCCCCCTGTAACCACTGGCGGGAAGGCTGACCAAAGATAGTGCGGCCTACCGCAAAACCTTTCACCCAGGGCGCTTTGGCCGCCGCGGCGAAGCCCGCTTTAAGCTTCTCTTCGGGCGCATCCAGACCGAGTAACAGAATGCCGCGACAGTGGGGATCCTGCTGCTCAATCAGACCGCTGATCGCCTGCCAGCTTTCCGCCGACAGCGGTGGCAGTTTCCACCAGTCAGGCTGGATGCCCAGACTGTAGAAATGGCTCAACATATCAAAGTAATACGTTTCATTCTTATCCGGGTTGTTGTCAGGCAGAATCACTTCCAGCAGCAGCTCATGACCGCTTTTGTTACAGCCGTTCCAGACGTCGAGCACCAGCTCATCCTGCTCTTTACGCAGTTCAGCACTATCATGTGGATGATAAAAGACCAGACATTTCACCACGTGTTCGGCAGGCCAGTCGATCAGCTGCGAGCCGATGTTGCCATGCTCCAGGCGCAGCGGACGCGAGCTCGGCAGCTCAATCGGGCGGCCAATCCACCAGTTCTTACCGGTAATGGCGTTCAGCGCCTTCTGACCGTAGGTCGTATCCGCCAGAATCCCGCTTTTGTTCTCTAATCCTGCCTCTCTGGCAGCCTGCTGAGCGGCTTCCAGCAGCAGCAGTTTCAGCTCCGGATGCGGCTCTCGTCCACGCCCGCCTCCTGCGCCATATCCGCCAGCTGTTTGCGGTGGTCAAAGGCGAACACATTCAGCTCCGGCCACTGCTGCTTGCGGGTAGTCACGCGGTGCAGATGGTTCAGACGGCTGTCGAGATCGGGACGTTTCACCTCTTTGTCACGACTCAGGAAATCATCCAGCTCCGCTTTGGTTGGCATGGCGGGTGCGCAACCGTGGCGTGACACCACCAGCGCTCCGCAGGCGTTGGCGTAACGGCACGCCTGAGTCCAGCCCTCATCATTCAGCCAGCCGCGCAGCAGGCCAGACATAAAGGCATCGCCCGCGCCCAGCACGTTGAGAACCTCGACGCGTACGCCCGTGTGCAGCTCAGTCTGTTCCCAGCTATCCGGGATCTCGCCTTCAAACACCACGCAACCCAGCGGTCCACGTTTGCAGACCAGCGTCGCCTGACTCGCCTGACGCACGTTTTTCAGCGCGGTCAGGGTGTCGGTGCTGCCACCGGCAATATGAAACTCCTCTTCGGTGCCGACGATCAAATCGAAATAGTGCACCACTTCCTGTAACTGCTGCGTGACCTGTGACGACTCAATGAAACGCGTTTCACCGTCGCCCAGAGAGGTCAGTCCCCACAACACCGGACGGTAATCGATATCCAGCGCCGTGCGCAGGCCGTTGCGGCGGGCGATATCCAGCGCTTTCAGCACCGCTTCGCGGGTCTGAGGATGGGATAAGTGGGTGCCGGTAACCGCCACGGCGCGCGCAGAGGTAATAAAGGCTTCGTCGATATCGTCCGGAACCAGACCCATATCGGCGCAGTTATCGCGGTAGAAAATCAGCGGAAAAGTCTCTTCATCTTTGATGCCGAGGATCACCAGTCCGGTCAGACGCTGCGGATCGGTGATTAGCGCATCGGTGTTACAGCCTACGCGCTGCAACTCTTCACGCAGAAAGCGACCATTATGCTCATCTCCCACCCGCGCCAGCATCGCCGATTTCAGCCCCTGAATCGCGGTGCCATAGGCGACATTGCCCGACGAGCCGCCCAGATATTTAGCAAACGAGGTGACATCTTCCAGTCGCGCCCCGATTTGCTGGCCATAAAAATCAACGGCGATGCGCCCGATACAAATCACATCAAGCGGTTTCTGTTGTGTACTCATACCTGTGGTTTCCTTCTGTGATTAGCAGCGCTGGCGGGCGTAAAGACCGACACCAGTTACGCTCTGCTTCCGGGTCTGTAGGTGTCTGACTGGCTATGAGGGGAGTATGAGGAATAAAAATTCCATATTCAATACGAAATGAAATATCCATCGCAATTTTGTGAACCAGGTAAAACTCCTGATTGCTGCCCGCCTGCGCGAACTCTGCCAGCGTGATGTGCGGTATGTCAGGGTTGTGAAGGGGATCGCAGGAATCCGCACGCCAGTCAGGCAAGCTGCTGCATTGAAATGAATTTTTTCATCAGGCACCACTCTCTGTTAAACGTTCCAGATTTCCCCACTGCAATCGCCCGCCAGACCTGTTGCCGTCATTAAATTTGATCTCACTCGCAAAATGAAATGTTTCTTCTGTAATCGTGTTTTATGAAAAATATATTTGTTTATAATCGCCTCACGTTTCAGTTATTCAGGTCGCCTTTTCCGCCGATGACAACGCCTGGCGTGCTGTCGCGGAAGTCGGGGTCCACCAGCATGTAAGGAAGAATATGGGCACTATCAGACTGACCACGGCACAGGCGCTGGTTAAATTTCTTGATAATCAATTCATTGATGTCGATGGCGTTGAGACGAAGTTCGTAAAAGGCATCTTCGCCATTTTCGGACATGGCAACGTGCTGGGGCTGGGCCAGGCGCTGGAACAGGATAGCGGCGATCTGGTGGTCTACCAGGGCCGTAATGAGCAGGGCATGGCTCATGCAGCCACCGGCTTTGCGCGCCAGTCGCTGCGCCGCCAGATTATCGCCTGCAGTTCGTCTGTGGGGCCTGGTGCGGCCAATATGATCACCGCCGCGGCGACCGCTACCGCCAACCGCATTCCTCTGCTGCTGCTGCCAGGCGACGTCTTCGCCACCCGCCAGCCCGATCCGGTGCTGCAACAGATTGAGCAGAGCTATGATCTCAGCATCAGCACCAACGATGCCTTCCGCGCCGTCAGCAAATACTGGGATCGCGTCAGCCGCCCGGAACAGCTGATGTCCGCCTGTATCAACGCCATGCGCGTACTGACCGATCCGGCAGAAACCGGCGCGGTCACGCTGTCGCTGCCGCAGGATGTGCAGGGCGAAGCCTGGGATTACCCGGACTACTTCTTCCAGAAACGGGTGCACCGTCTGGATCGCCGCCTGCCGGTGGCGGCGCAGCTGGCAGATGCCCTGACGCTGATTAACCGTAAGCGTAAGCCGATGATTATCTGCGGCGGCGGAGTGAAGTACTCCGAAGCGGGCGAGGCGCTGCGCCAGTTTGCCGAGCGCTATCAGATTCCCTTTGCGGAGACGCAGGCGGGCAAAGGCACGCTGGTCTCTGACCATCCGCTGAATGTCGGCGGCGTGGGCGAAACCGGCTGTCTGGCGGCTAACCTGCTGGCGAAAGAGGCCGATTTAGTGATCGGCATCGGCACCCGCTACACCGACTTTACCACCGCGTCGAAATGGATTTTCCAGCATCCCGATGTCAGCTTCCTGAACATCAACGTCAGTAACTTCGACAGCTACAAGCTCGATGGCGTGCAGCTGCTGGCTGATGCCCGCGAAGGGTTGACCGCGCTCACCGCCGGGCTGGCCTCGCAGCACTACAGCAACGACTGGGGCAACCAGATTGAGCAGGCGCAGAGTCAGCTGCTGAAAGAGACGCAGCGCGTCTACCAGGTGGAATATCACGATGGCGACTTTGTGCCGGAGATTGCGGATCATCTCGACCGCGAAGCAGTGTTCGCTGAGTTTAACCGCCTGACCCAGTCGCTACTGACGCAAAGCAGCGTGCTCGGCACCTTAAATGAGCAACTGCCGAAAGACGCAGTGGTAGTGGCAGCGGCGGGCAGTCTGCCGGGCGACCTGCAGCGCGTCTGGCGCACCAAAGATTACAACGCCTACCACGTTGAATATGGCTACTCCTGCATGGGTTATGAAGTGAATGCCGCGCTGGGTGTGAAGCTGGCGCAGCCGCAGCGCGAGGTCTATGCGCTGGTCGGTGATGGCTCCTTTATGATGCTGCACTCAGAGCTGGTCACCTCGATTCAGGAAGGGGCGAAGATCAACGTAGTGCTGCTGGATAACATGACCAACGGCTGCATCAATAACCTGCAGATGGAACACGGCATGGACAGCTTTACCACCGAGTTCCGGTTCCGTAATGCGGAAGGTGGCAAGCTGGACGGCGGCTTTATTCCGGTCGATTTCGCCGCTATCGCCGCCGGTTATGGCTGTAAACCTATCGTGTGACCACGCTGGAGCAGCTCAAAGCGGCGCTGGAAGATGCCCGTACCCAGACGGTTTCCACCCTTATCGACATCAAAGTGCTGCCAAAAACCATGATCCACAAATATTTCAGCTGGTGGCACGTCGGCGTGGCGCAGGCCTCGAAGACCGAACGTTCTCAGGCGGTGGCGGACAAGCTCAACAGCCATCTGGATCAGGCGCGAAAATATTAATTTCAGGGCCGTGCCACGGCCCGTTTTGCTCTTCTCCGTACGAACCCTACACAGGTGTAATTATGACTTTGAAACTTGGCGTCATCGGTACAGGTGCAATTGGTCAGGAACATATTCGTCGCTGCAGCCACGTGCTGCAGGGTGCACAGGTGGTTGCCGTCTCTGACATTAATGTCGAAGGCGCGCGTGCCGCACTGCAACGCCTGAATATTGAGGCGGAGGTATTCGAAAATGGACACGACGTGATTCAGTCTCCGGATGTTGATGCGGTGCTGGTCACCTCATGGGATCCGACCCATGAAGAGTTCACCTTAGCGGCGATTGCCGCCGGTAAACCGGTGTTCTGTGAGAAGCCGCTGGCGATGAGCGCTGAGGGCTGCCGCCGGGTCGTGGATGCAGAGATTCAGGCGGGTAAACGCCTGGTGCAGGTCGGCTTTATGCGTCCTTACGATGCGGGCTACCGTGCACTGAAAAAAGTAATCACCGATGGCGATATCGGTGAGCCGCTGATGCTGCACTGCGCGCACCGCAACCCGACCGTGCCGGAGAACTACACCACGCCGATGGCGATCACCAACACCCTGATCCACGAGCTGGATGTGCTGCGCTGGCTGACAAACGATGACTATAAAACGGTGCAGGTGGTCTTCCCGCGCGTCACCTCGAAGTCACACAGTCAGCTGAAAGATCCGCAGATCGTGCTGTTCGAAACCCAGAAAGGGGTCCGCATCGACGTCGAGATCTTCGTTAACTGCGCTTACGGCTATGACATTCAGTGTGAAGTGGTGGGTGAAGAGGGGATTGCGCGCCTGCCAGAGCCCTCTTCGGTGCAGCTGCGCAAAGAGGCCCGCCTGTCGAACACCATTCTGGTGGACTGGAAAGATCGCTTTATCGAGGCGTATGACGTTGAGCTGCAGGCGTTTATCAACGACATCAAAGCGGGCCAGTTGACCGGTCCTTCTGCCTGGGATGGCTTTGCCGCCTCAGTCGCCGCCGATGCCTGCATTAAAGCGCAGAACAGTGGTGCGATTGAGCCGGTAGAGATGCCGCCGCGTCCTGCTTTCTATAACTGATTTAGCTGTCTATGCGGCATGGCCGCTCTCCGCCTGGGAATAAGATAATGAACAAAGAGAATGTAAAACTGGCGATCGCCCCGATCGGCTGGACCAACGATGACATGCCGGATCTCGGCAGTGAGAATACCTTCCAGCAAACCGTCAGTGAGATGGCGCTGGCTGGCTTTACCGGCAGCGAAGTAGGCAGCAAATATCCCCGCGATCCGGCGATCCTGAAACCGATGCTCGACATTCGCGGCATCGAGATCTGCAACGCCTGGTTCAGCACCTTTTTCGCCAACGGCGACAAACAGAAAACTATCGAACAGTTCATCGAGCATATGAACTTCCTGCATGCAATGGGCGCGCGGGTGATTGGCTGTTCTGAACAGAGTAAAAGTATTCAGGGCACCGGGCTTGCGGTGTTTGAAGAGAAAGCCATTTTCAGCGATGAAGAGTGGCAGTTAACCGCGGAAGGCTACAACGAACTGGCCCGCATAGCGGCGGAGAAGGGGATGCGCGTGACGCTGCATCACCATATGGGCACCGGCATTCAGACCACTGAAGAGATTGACCGGTTTATGGAGATGACCGACGAGCAGGTCGGTTTGCTCTATGACACCGGCCACGTCTACTACTCCGAAGGCTCCCAGCAGAAAATGCTGGCGGTACTGGAGAAATATCTGCCGCGCATCTTCCACGTTCATCTTAAGGATGTGCGTGATGAGGTGGTCGCCGAGGTGCGTGAGAACCATCTTTCGTTCCTGGAAGGAGTGAAAAAGGGCACCTTTACCGTACCGGGCGATGGCGTGATCGACTTCAGACCGGTGTTCAAAATCCTGGATGATTACGGCTATAAGGCTGGATGGTGGTTGAAGCGGAGCAGGATCCGGCACTGGCCAATCCGTTTGAATATGCGGTGAAAGCGCGGAAATATATTCGCGAGAATGCAGGTTTATAAAAAGCCCTTCTGAACGAAGGCTGGCTTCCCCGTGCAGGGAAGCCAGCCTTTTGTTTTACTTCAGCGTAATGCTTTTCACGATGTTGTCAGCATCGCTCTGCGCCTGCTGCTGATTATCACCTGGCAGCGTAATCTGCAGCGTCACCAGTTTGCCATCTACTTTCGCCAGAACCACTGAAGACCATGAGGTCTGGTTGTTGGCAGAAATCACCGTATCCAGCTGCTGCGCGGGCTGATCTTTCAGCGTCACAGATTTGTTCGACACCACCTGCAACTGCGGATCGCGGTTACGCTGCTGCTGTTCCATACGCTGCGACAGCACATCCAGACCATCATTGGTCGGGTCACCGGCAATCACAATAATGGCGCGGGCACCGGTTTCATCCGCATAAACGTGCATGTTAGTGGTCTGCGAACCCAGTTTACCGCTTTTATCGGACATGCCTGGTGGCAGCGAGAAGCTCAGTTTGCCATCCATCAGCGTGACGGTTTGCGCCGACTGACTGGCGCTGACGCCGTTGTCATTCGCCGCTTCATCTTTCTTCTGGTCACAGGCTGCTAAGCCGAGTACCAGTAAACCCATTCCTACATATTTCACCAGGTTGCGCATCAGAATCCCTTTTTAAGTTTCCAGTCAGGCATTAATACAACAGGAATCAGGTTGCAAACGCAACCTGATGATTGTCAGAAGATCTTAGCGGATAGTAGTGGAAACCGTATGGGCACTTAGCCGAAATTGACCTGGCGGGCGGTCTGGCGTTCAGCCAGACGTTTCAGCGCCGCGTTGAGCAGCACGCCGTAGGCGGGCAGGAAGAAGACCATGCAGATCAGCACCTTGAAGCTATAATCCACCAGAGCAATCTCAACCCAGTGCTGCGCCATAAACGCATCGGGGCTTTTATAGAAGGCGATAAAGAAGAAGGCCAGCGTATCGCTGATATTCCCCAGGAACATGGCGCAGCCCGGCGCAATCCACCACTGTGGCAGGCGACGCAGACGGTTGAACACGTGAACGTCGAGGATCTGACCCAGCGCGTAAGCCATAAAGCTGGCGCAGGCGATACGGGCAACAAACAGATTCATCACTTCCAGTGCCTGCCAGCCCTGCCATTCACCCTGATAGAACAGCGCCGAGACACTGTAAGAGATAAACAGCGCCGGGATCATCACGGCCAGAATAATGCGTCGGGCCAGCGGTGCGCCAAAAATACGCACGGTGAGGTCGGTCGCCAGGAAGATAAACGGGAAGCTGAATGCACCCCAGGTGGTGTGGAAGCCAAACACTGAAATGGGCAACTGAACCAGATAGTTACTGGAAGTGATCACCAGCAGTGAAACAGCGATAACCAGAAAAGCGCATGCATGCGCTGACGCGAAGAAAATGCGAGCATATTCAACCTTTTTAATGTTGGGGTGAGGGAACCCATTGCGGGACGCCGTTCGGGCAGCGCCTGGCAGTTTTATGAGCAAAAAGCGGCGGCATCTTACCGCGTTGTGCTTTTTATGCAATGGTTAATTTTAGCGCAATCGTTATCGCCTTGCTTCACCGCCAGCACGCGCTAGAATGAGCGCCCCTTACCTGAACCGAGTTGATTATGAGCGATGCTTTTTCCTCTGCCGACCATCAGCTGGATGCCCGTGGCCTGCGTTGCCCGGAGCCGGTGATGATGGTGCGCAAAACCGTACGTAGCCTGCAGGATGGCGAGACGTTGCTGATCATCGCCGATGATCCGGCCACCACGCGCGATATTCCCGGCTTCTGCCGCTTTATGGAACATGGCTTGCTGGCGCAGCAAACCGACACGCTGCCCTATCAGTTTCTGATCCGCAAAGGCATGGCGGGTTAACGACAGCCGTACAGGGCCGCCGTTAACCTCACTCTTCAGATCAGAAGCCGCCTGCTCAGGCGCGGCGACGCAGTAACCGCAGCGCGTTGGCGGTGACCAGCGCGGTCGCACCCGAATCCGCCAGCACCGCCAGCCAGAGTCCGGTCAGACCCAGCAGGGTTGTGACCAGGAAAATCGCCTTCAGCCCCAGCGCAATACCGATATTCTGGCGGATGATACGCCGTGTCCGGCGTGCCAGCGCAATCATCGGAGCCAGATTGCTGAGCTGATTACGCGTCAGGGCAGCATCGGCCGCTTCCAGTGCCACATCGGTGCCGCTGCCCATCGCAATGCCCAGCGTTGCCGCTTTCATTGCTGGCGCGTCGTTAATGCCATCCCCGACCATCGCCAGCGGCTGTTGCTGACTCAGTTCACGGATCGCCGCGACTTTATCGGCGGGCAGCAGACTGGCGCGATAATCAATATCCAGCTGGCGGGCAATGGTCGCCGCAGCGCGCGGATTGTCGCCGGTCAGCATCAGGCTCTCAATACCCAGCTTTTTCAGCGCCTTTAACGCCTCAACGGCGTCGTCGCGCAACTGATCGCGCAGAGCCAGCGCACCCAGCGCTTCGCCATCGCGCATCAGCACCACCAGAGTTTCACCTTCAGCTTCCTGTAGCGCTATCTGCGCATTTTGCTGCGGCGTCAGACCGGGCGCATGGCCGGGCGTCAGCAGCTGAATCTGCTGGCCAGCGACTTTCGCGCTGATGCCGCGCCCCGCCTGCACCTGCTGATCCTGCGCGTCAGAATCACCAGATCACGCGCCTGCGCGGCCGCCACGATAGCGCTGGCCAGCGGATGGGTGGCACCCTGTTCCGCAGCGGCGCTCAGCGCCAGCATCTCTGACTCGCTGGCCGTGCCAAAGCGCAGGATCTGCGTCAGCTGTGGCTTGCCCAGCGTCAGGGTACCGGTTTTATCAAACGCCATTCTGCGCACCGAACTCAGCCGCTCCAGCGCCGCACCGCCTTTGATCAGTGCGCCCTGTCGCGCCGCCGCAGCCAGCCCGGAGGTAATGGCGGCAGGCGTGGAGATCACCAGTGCACAGGGGCAGCCAATCAACAGCAGTGTCAGCCCTTTGTAGATCCACGGCTGCCAGTCGCCTGCGCCGAGCAGTGGCGGCACCACCATCACCAGCAGCGACAGCAGCATGACCAGCGGCGTGTAGATGCGGCTGAACTGGTCGATAAAGCGTTCAACCGGCGCACGATGCGTTTCCGCTTCTTCAATCAGCTGCAGGATACGGTCGATCGCGCTTTCACCCGGCTTCGACACCACTTCCAGCATCACCAGCCGATCAACGCTGGTGGCACCGGCAAGAATTTTTTCGCCGCTGGCCGCGTTACCGGCAGCGATTCACCGGTCAGCGCGCTCTCATCGAAACTGGCAAGCGGGCTGATTAAGCTGCCATCGACCGGCAAGCGGCTGCCCGCCGCGACTTCAATCACATCGCCGGGTTGCAGCGCTGCAAGCGGTACCTCAGTACGTTTGCCCTGTTCAAGGCGGATCGCCGATTCAGGCCGCAACGCCATCAGGCTGGTAACGCCGCTGCGCGCCCTGGAAGCGGCATAGCTTTCCAGCTGTTCGCCCAGCTGAAACAGCACCAGCACCATCGCGGCTTCAGCGTGTGCGCCAATAATCAGTGCGCAGCTGACGCCAGCGTCATTAATGTCTCAATAGTAAAAGGCGATCCGCTGCGCAGACGCTGCCAGGCGCCGCGCGCCACCGGGACCAGGCCGACCAGCGTGGTCAGCACAAACAGCCGATCGCCCCAGGTGGGCGCGAACTGGCTGAGAATGCTACTGGCAAGCACCAGCAGCGCCAGCAAAATCAGCATCTGGTTATGCTGCCAGCCCGGCGTAGCGGGGGATGTGGCCGACGTGGCTGATGGGGTTGCGAGCTGGAAGCCGGCTTTTTTCACCGCCTGTTCAACGGCGTTTTGTACGTCCTGGTCAGCGTTGACCACCAGTTTCTCGCTGCTGAACAAGACACGGGCATCGGTCACGCCACTCACCTGACGGACAGCGGTTTCAATGGTGCGGGCACACGACGGGCAATCCATCCCGCTGACCTGCCAGCTAAAGGGATAACTGTCGGCACCTCGCCGGTCGCTTTCCTCAGCGGTGTCGGCGTCGTTGCCAGGGCTGCAGTGACTGTCACAGCAACAGCCTGCCGTCTCGGCAGGTACAGGCGTCGCGGCATGAATAGAAAGGGAGAGGGGGCGGGCCTGGCGAACCTGGCACAGCGGTTTTGCTGCGGCGTGACTGGCACGGGGTTTGCCGCAGCCACAGGCGTGATGTTGATGCATATGACCTCCAGAGTGTAAGGAATAGTGGGATGAGCAACGCAGCCCATCCCTTATCCTACACTCTGGAGTGAACTCCAGAGTCAAGGCTATTTTTTCAGACGACCCACAACGAGCGCACGATCATAAAGTGACCGGCGAAGTAGCAGGCGGCGACAATCGCGCTGTCGGCGGTAAAGCGGCGGACGATAGTGTGAGATAAACCAGACGGCGTTTGCCAGCAGCAGCAGACCGGCACCCACCATGATCGAGAAGCTGTAATCGGTCGGGCGGAAGAAGTACTGCTCGGTCGCTATCCAGGTCATCACCAGCGTCATGCCGATAAAGGTGCAGACAGGCCAGCGCAGATCTTCCAGTCGGCTCCAGATGATGCCAATCAGGGCGGCACCGATGATGAGCAGCGTCAGCGGAATTGGCCAGAAGAAGGTCATGGTCATGCTGGCGGCGAAGCAGAGGGTATAAAGCAGGTGCGACAGGAGAAAGCCCCGATGGCATAGAGCATCTGCTGACGCGGCAGCAGCGTTAACGCATCACCGACCAGCGTCGCGACCAGACCGGCGAGAATCAGGTAGTCCGTAGTCTGCAGCACCGGTGCCTGCCAGGCCAGCCCGACAAGCAGCAGCAGCGTGACCGGCTTAAATAACCAGCGTTGCCATTGCGGGCCGCGATAGGTGGCGTCGACATAGAGCCAGCCGGAGAAAAGTACAGCGAGGAAAGACCAGAGCATTGTTTCTCCCTTTTTTGTTCAAAATGGTGAAAGATCCCAAAATATCCCTTCCAGTTTAGGTTAAGCCTCTGAGATGTGACAATCAGGCAACTCTGGTTGTATGCTTTGCCGCCTGATTAATCATCCTGCAGGCACAAGAACGCTATGAGCAAACCGCCGCTAATCTTTATCATCGTTCTGGCGATTATCGCCGTGCTGGCGACCCGTCAGTTCATTAAGCAACGCCGGGAAGTGGCGGTGAATGACGCTTCACCCGAGCGTTCTCTGCAGGTTGAGGTCAAACCAAACGTGAATTTCCTGCACCCAATCGCCGTTCACGGCAGCGGGAAGTGATCGCCGGGGAAGAGATGCGCTACGAGGTGCTGTTTCACCCGCTGAACGGTGCCAGCGACATCAAAGTGCAGCTTAAAGAGGCGGAATATCATCAGCTGGACAAGGGCGCCAGAGGCGAGCTGAAGATGCAGGGCACGCGCTTTATCAGCTTCACACCCCGGCAGTAACCGGCGGGCAGTCGCGCCCGCCCGGGATTATTTCTTGCGTGGGAAGTTTTTCTTCTGCCAGGCGACCAGTTCGAATACCCCGAACAGAAACACTTTGGCCTGGGTGACGCGGTCAATCGGCGGCGCATCTTTGGTCTGCGTGGTGCGCAGTAACACCAGCTGCAGGCCATGCATCAGGATCATGAAAATCAGCGCAACGTTGATAAAATAAGTCAGCGGTTTCGGGTAGGGATGAACCAGGTTAGCCAGTAAAAATCCCCACACGCATAGCATCAACAGACGCCCCAAATTAAGTAACATCCTGCGTCTCCTGTTGACGTTGATACAAACGATAAGCCACTTGTCCGGCTATTTTCTCGCGATAAAGATCCCACTCTGGCGGCACCGGCGGTGCGCCATTTTCCACTTCACTTTCGACGTAAATCAGCGCCTGATCGGCCAGCCAGTGATTCTGCTCCAGCAGCTGTAACGTCTGTTCCAGCAATCCCTGACGAAACGGCGGATCGATAAACACCACATCGAACGGTTCACCTGGCTGTGCCAGCCAGTTTAACGCATTGGTCTGAATCACGGTGCCATTACTGGCGCGCAACGTCTGCAGATTTTTTGTCAGCTGCTGCGCCACCGGCCGTTCCAGCTCGAGCAGCGTCGCCGATCCCGCGTAACGCGACAGGGCTTCCAGTCCTAATGCGCCGCTACCGGCAAAGCAGTCGAGGCAGCGCGCCTCTGGCAGCACCGGGGCCAGCCAGTTAAACAGCGTCTCACGTACCCGATCGGTAGTCGGGCGCAGTCCGGCGCTGTCCGGCACCGGCAGTTTGCGTCCGCGCCACTGGCCGCCAATGATGCGAATCTGCCCGGCACCGCCTGTACTGCGGGGGTTTTTATTCATCTTGCTCACAACTCGTCATAATTTGTTGCGTAGTTTAACGGGCGAATCGGTGAGAAGAAACGTTAAAAAAGGGTGCTGTGGTGAGCTGGCTGGAAAGTGTTAGACTACTGAGTTGCTGAAGTCATGCATTATTCTGCGGTTTACGCCGGTCTGGCGCTGACCAACTTTCATTGATTTACCCCTGGAAACCACGCGCGACCGGGACAAAGCCATCGAGGAGTGTCGTCACACAATGGCAAAAGAGAAAAACGTGGCTTTTTTTTCCTGGCTGGTGATTTGGCAAAGAGGAAGAGAAACAACCTGTCGCGGAGGAGCAGACACAAGAGGTCGCAGAACCCGCAGAGCAGCAGGCAGAACAGGACGCCCCGGCATTAAGCCAGGCTGAAGCGCAAGCGGAAGAGACTGTCGTTATCACCGAAACGGTGGCCGGGCAGCAGCGTGAGGCGGAAGTCACCGCGGCAGCGCCGCACGAGTCAGCACCCATGGTGCTGGATGAAGCTGCGCCGATTGAGGCCGATCCTGAAGCGTTACTGGAGATCCCTGCACCTGAACATAACGCGACGCCGGTTATCGACGCCGACGACGTGGTAAAGCCAGTCGTTGATGCTGAACCCGCGGATGCGCCGTTAAGCGAAGAAGAGCTGACCGCGCTGGCGCTGGGCGACGCCCCGATCGTTGAAACCCCGGACAGCGAAGCGGACGCGCCATTAAGCGAAGAAGAGCTGACCGCGCTGGCGCTGGATGACGCCGGGATCGTTGAAACCCCGCACAGCGAAGCCGAAGCGCCGTTAAGCGATGAAGCGCTGACGCCGGACGAGGCTGCGATCGTTGAAACCCCGGACAGTGAAGCGGAAGCACCGCTCACCGAAGAAGAGCTGACCGCACTGGCACTGGGCGAAGCCGAAGTCACCGACGCGGAACCGGCAGAGACATTATCCGATACCGTCAGCGATCTCCCGCTGGCCGCCGCGCCACTCATCGTGCAGGAGCAGGAGCGTCCCAGCAAAGAGGGCTTCTTTGCCCGCCTGAAGCGCAGCCTGGTGAAAACCCGTCAGAACCTCGGTTCCGGTTTTGTCAGCCTGTTCCGTGGCAAAAAGATTGATGATGAGCTGTTTGACGAGCTGGAAGAGCAACTGCTGATTGCGGATGTGGGTGTGGATACCACTCGCCGCATCATCACGCATCTGACCCAGCAGGCAAACCGCAAGCAGCTGCGTGATGCGGAAGCGCTCTACGGTCTGCTGAAAGCGGAGATGGCCTCGATTCTGGCGAAAGTGGATGCGCCACTGGAGTCTCAGGCAAAACGCCGTTTGTGATCCTGATGGTTGGCGTCAATGGTGTAGGTAAAACCACCACCATCGGTAAACTGGCGCGCCAGTATCAGGCTGAAGGCAAATCTGTGATGTTAGCGGTGGTGATACCTTCCGCGCCGCGGCTGTTGAGCAGCTGCAGGTGTGGGGTCAGCGCAATAACATTCCGGTTGATTGCTCAGCACACCGGTGCAGATTCCGCTTCGGTGATCTTCGATGCTATTCAGGCGGCTAAATCGCGTGGCGTTGACGTGCTGATTGCCGATACCGCGGGTCGTCTGCAGAACAAATCGCATCTGATGGAAGAGCTGAAAAAATCACCCCGCGTGATGAAGAAACTGGATGATTCAGCGCCACACGAAGTGATGCTGACGCTGGATGCCAGCACCGGGACAGAATGCGGTCAGCCAGGCCCGGACTGTTTAATGAAGCCGTTGGCGTGACCGGGGATTGCGCTCACCAAGCTGGATGGCACCGCAAAGGCGGCGTGATCTTCTCGGTGGCCGATCAGTTCGGTATTCCGATTCGCTACATCGGCGTCGGTGAGGCATTGAAGATTTACGGCAGTTTAAGGCAGAAGATTTTATTGAGGCACTGTTTGCCCGAGAGGACTAATTAGGATGATTCGCTTTGAAGAGGTCAGTAAGGCATATCTCGGCGGACGTCAGGCGCTGCAGGGGGTAGATTTCCGTCTGCGTCCCGGGCGAAATGGCGTTTCTGACCGGGCCACTCCGGTGCCGGTAAAAGTACCTTGCTGAAGCTGATTTGTGGCATTGAGCGCCCGAGTGCCGGAAAAATCTGGTCAGTGGCCATGACATTTCCCGCCTGCGTAACAGCGAGGTGCCTTTCCTGCGTCGTCAGATCGGCATGATTTTCCAGGATCACCACCTGCTGATGGATCGTTCGGTTTATGAAAATGTGGCGATCCCGCTGATTATCTCCGGTGCCAGCGGCGAAGACATTCGTCGTCGCGTTTCGGCGGCACTGGATAAAGTGGGTCTGCTCGACCAAGCGAAAAGTTATCCGATTCAGCTTTTCTGGCGGTGAACAGCAGCGTGTGGGCATCGCCCGTGCGGTGGTGAACAAGCCAGCCGTGCTGCTGGCCGATGAACCGACCGGTAACCTTGACGACGCGCTGTCAGAAGATATTCTGCGCCTGTTCGAAGAGTTTAACCGCGTCGGCGTCACCGTCCTGATGGCGACGCATGACAGCGGTCTTATCGCCCGACGCAACTACCGGATGATGACGCTGAATCAGGGACGTCTGCACGGAGGCCACGATGGTCAATAAACGCATTAAACGTCCGGCTGCGCCGAAAGCGAAGCAGCAGTCGAGAGCAAAGCGCTGAAAGGCGGCTGGCAGGAGCAGTGGCGCTATGCGCTGCGCGGTACGCTTTCTGATATGTGGCGTCAGCCGCTGGCAACCCTGCTGACGGTGATGGTCATCGCCATTTCACTGACGCTGCCCAGCGTTCTGCTACATGGTGTGGAAAAAACGTCAGCCAGGCGGCAACGCAGTGGTATCCGGCGCCGCAGTTAACCGTTTATCTCTCCAAAACGCTGGATGACACGGCGGCAGAAAACGTGGTGGCGCAGCTCAAGCAGGTCGAAGGCGTGGGATAACGTCAACTACCTGACGCGGGAAGAGGCGCTGAACGAGTTCCGCAACTGGTCAGGCTTTGGCGGCGCAATGGATATGCTGGAGCAGAATCCGCTGCCTGCGGTGGCCATCATCACACCTAAGCTCAATTTCCAGAACTCAGACACCATGCAAAGCCTGCGCGATCGGGTAACTAAAGTGCAGGGCGTGGATGAAGTGCGGATGGATGATAGCTGGTTTGCGCGGCTGGCGGCGCTGACCGGGCTGGTGGGGCAGATCGCCTCAATGATTGGCGTGCTGATGATCGTGGCGGTGTTCCTGGTGATCGGTAACAGCGTCCGGCTCAGCATCTTTGCCCGACGCGACACCATTAACGTGCAGAAGCTGATTGGTGCCACTTGACGGCTTTATCCTGCGTCCGTTCCTCTATGGCGGGGCGCTGCTGGGCTTCAGCGGGGCGGTGCTGTCGCTGCTGCTGTCGGAAGTGCTGGTGCTGCGTCTGCAGTCGGTTGTTGCCAGTGTAGCGACGGTATTTGGTACCACCTTCTCGCTGGAAGGCTTCTCCTGGGATGAGGCGCTGCTGCTGTTACTTATTGCGGCGATCATCGGCTGGGTGGCTGCGTGGCTGGCAACGGTACAACATTTACGTCGATTTACGCCGCAGTAAACGCCTGCAACATTTTTTTGTTATAATGGTCCTCTGCTACCGATGGTGGGTGCAGAGGATATTTCCCCTCTTCCCTTCCTGTCATCTGTGTGTAAATATTCACCGCTATAATTGAACTTGTGGATAACTTTACCACTCTAAGTAGCACAGATTGCTTTCGGATTTCGCGCGACGTTGACGTAATGTATCGTCTGCGCAGGGAAATGTGCGGCAATTCCACTGAATTTGTGAGGGTTTGAATGACCAAAGAAATGCAACTTTAGCTATTGCTCCTCTTGGCAACCTGGAGTCTTACGTCCGGGCTGCGAATACCTGGCCGATGCTCTCGGCAGAAGAGGAAAAGCGTTGGCTGAACGGCTGCATTACCAGGAGCGATCTGGATGCGGCAAAGACGCTGATCCTGTCTCACCTACGCTTTGTAGTTCATATCGCTCGTAATTACTCCGGCTACGGTCTGCCACAGGCTGACCTGGTCCAGGAAGGCAATATCGGCCTGATGAAAGCGGTACGTCGCTTCAACCCAGAAGTGGGCGTGCGTCTGGTTTCGTTTGCCGTGCACTGGATTAAAGCGGAGATTCACGAATACGTGCTGCGTAACTGGCGTATCGTGAAAGTCGCGACCACCAAAGCACAGCGTAAGCTGTTCTTTAACCTGCGTAAAACCAAGCAGCGTCTGGGCTGGTTCAATCAGGACGAAGTCGAGATGGTTGCGCGTGAGCTGGGCGTAAGCAGCAAAGATGTGCGTGAAATGGAATCGCGTATGGCCGCGCAGGATATGACCTTTGATATGTCTGCCGACGACGAGAGCAGCGAAGGCCGCTCTATGGCACCCGTGCTTTATCTTCAGGATAAAACCTCTGACTTTGCTGACGGCATTGAAGAGGATAACTGGGATGCGCACGCGGCTGCCAAGCTGAGCTATGCGATGGAAGGTCTGGATGAGCGTAGTCAGCACATTCATTCGCGCCCGCTGGCTGGACGAAGACAATAAAACCACGCTGCAGGAGCTGGCCGATCAGTACGGCGTGTCAGCCGAACGTGTCCGGCAGCTGGAAAAGAACGCCATGAAGAAACTGCGTATGGCGATTTCGAAGCGTAACGCACTTCGACATCTTAAGGGGCGACTTTATGTCGCCCCTTTTTGTTTTCTGCGCCCTGACTATTCTACCGCCATTATCCAGCCGTCACTCTGCGCCCTGAAGCCACACGCCTGCATAAAGGCTGCCCGCACCTGCTGATCGTCACTGCCATCATCGGCAATCCACCAGTCCGCTATCGACCCATTCTGCCTGATCGTCTCCTCCAGTAAATATTGTCCCACCCCGCGTCGGCGCGTGACATCGCGCACCGACAGCCGGTGAACTTTGCCGTGGATTCCGGCGATTTCCAGCTGCAAACCCGCCAGTAGCCGGTCGTTAAAACGGGCAGCATAGAGACGATGGCGCTCATCCAGCTGCTGCTCCAGTTGTTCAATCTCCAGATCCGGCCAGACTTTGCCAAGATCGATGCGGTCCTGCGCGGTCAGCGTGGTTAAACGCTGGATAGTGAGCTTCATAACAAAAACCTCTGTAACAGGGGAAAGTGCAGCGAAAATGTACAACCAGAGTGCTACCACATTTTCATCAATAAAACAGGTCAAAAGATGGTCGGGATGCCAGGATGATAGTTGTAAACAGGGAGAGCGTGCGATCAATCCAGCATAACGCGCTGGCAAAGCGGTGAAAAACCGGCCGTTGCCTCCAGTGTATTATGCTGTTTCACTCAGTCAATTCTGAATATGTCAGTTGATTTACAGAAGAAACTTCCTGTTTAATAACCTGAAAAATAAAGCCTTATTAATAAAAATGTCAGAAAAGTACGCTAACTCATTCATGCTTAATCAGTTTTCGACTTTATCTGACAGCACAAACACTCACAACATACACGACAAAACAAATGGGGTAGTCAGGATGAAAATGAAAGGTCGCGCATTACTGGCGGGATGTGTAGCACTGGCGATGAGCCATGCGGCGCTGCTGAAGATATCAAGTGGCGATTGTCGGCGCAATGTCTGGCCCGGTGGCGCAGTACGGCGACATGCAGTTCGCCGGTGCGACTCAGGCGATTGAAGATATCAACGCCAAAGCGCGGTGTTAACGGCAACAAACTGGTTGCGGTTGAAATATGACGACGCCTGTGACCGAAACAGGCGGTTGCGGTAGCGAACAAGGTGATTAACGACGGCATCCCGCTACGTGATCGGCCATCTCTGCTCTTCATCCACCCAGCCCGCTTCTGACATCTATGAAGATGAAGGCGTGCTGATGATTACCCCGGCGGCGACCGCCCCTGACCTGACTTCCCGCGGCTATAAACTGATTATGCGCACCACCGGTCTCGACTCCGATCAGGGTCCGACCGCCGCGAAATATGTGATGAGCGAGCTTAAACCGCAGCGCATCGCCGTAGTGCATGACAAACAGCAGTATGGCGAAGGCCTTGCGCGCTCCGTACAGGAGAGCCTGAAAAGCAGGGCGCTAATATCGTGATGTTTGAAGGTATCACCGCTGGCGATAAAGATTTCTCTACGCTGGTCGCGCGCTTCAAGAAAGAGAACGTCGATTCGTCTATTTCGGCGGTTACTACCCGGAAATGGGCCAGATCGTGCGTCAGGCACGTGCTGCGGGCCTGAAAACCCAGTTTATGGGACCGGAAGGCGTGGGTAACGCCTCGCTGTCGAACATCGCCGGTGCCGCTTCTGAAGGCATGCTGGTGACCCTGCCCAAAACGCTATGACCAGGTTGAAACCAACAAACCGATCGTGAAGCGCTGAAAGCGAAGAAACTGGATCCGACCGGACCGTTCGTCTGGACCACCTATGCCGCACTGCAAGTCGCTGGCAACCTGCATGGAGCGCAGCAAGAGCGCTGAGCCGGACGCTATCGTGAAAAACCTCAAGGAAGGGCGGGCGGTGCCAACCGTGATGGGCAACCTTAAACTGGGATGAGAAGGGTGACCTTAGGGCTTTGAATTCGGCGTCTTTAAATGGCATGCCGATGGCACCTCGACTGCTGGAAGTAACCAGGCTGTTTTGTGGTGAGCGGGAGGACCGGCTAACCGGTTTCCCCTGACCAGCGACACGAACGCCTGGTGCTGGTCTGCCAGGCGTTTTTTTGTACCCCGATCGCCCATGATCGGTACGTAAGGTCAAGGTATGTCGAGCGTTTCTCTATTTATTCAGCCGATGTTACGGTGGACCTGGGCAGCCCTACGCGCTGATCCAATCGGTACACCAGTTTTACGGCATTATCGGCTGATCAACTTCGCCACGGCGAGGTCTACATGATCGGTACTAGTCTCCTTTATCGTTGATTGCCGACTGAGGATGATGGGCATCGACACCAATGGCTGATGATGCGGCCGGCTTTGTGAGGCGGTAATTATCTACCAGCGCTAC
>WUWR02000304.1:0-38309 GCA_009982885.2 Hyles vespertilio | reverse complement strand
TGTCCGCTAGACCCTCCCGTCAGTTTTCTTTGGACGAGAGGAGGCGTCCAGCGCGGGCAGAGACTGGTGTCCCGAGAGGTCGAGGCCATGCTGGTCTCCCTCCGCAGGACCGCCGTGGAGGAGTGGCGTTCCAGGCTGGAGAGCCCAAGTGCTGGTACGAGGACCGTCGCGGCAGTGCGACCTGTCCTCCAACAGTGGCTGGAGAGGCGCCACGGTGCGCCGACATTCCGGCTGACGCAGGTGCTCACCGGGCACGGTTGCTTCGGTGCGTACTTGTGTCGAGTAGCCGGAGCTGAGGAGTCCGCCGTGTGCCACCACTGTGGCAACTGCCGCGAGGACACGGCCCAGCACACACTGGAGGAGTGCCCAGCCTGGGACGAGGAGCGCAGCGCTCTCACTGCGGTTTTGGGTGGAGACCTCTCGCTGCCGGCCGTGGTCGCCGCCATGGTCGGCAGCCAGAGGTCGTGGCGAGCCATGCTCTCCTTCTGCGAGCGCGTCATGTTGCAGAAGGAGAGCGCCGAGCGGGATCGGGAGCAGAACGATCCCGCTCGTCGTCACCGCAGACGACGAACTAGGCGCCGGGACGCCAACTAACCCGGCGCCGCAGAGGCCACACGGGGCCGCCTTCCCTATCCTGGCGGCCCCGAGACGTTACGCCAAAATGCGTTTAAGCCGCGTCGCTTTAAGCGGCAGTGCACAAGGAGGCGGTCCTGGCGCGTCTGTTCAGCAGTATCCCGGGGCCGTCTCCAAAGTGCACCGATGGTGGCCAACGCGGGGTTTTTAGTCGGTATTTCGGTGCGCAGACTACGATAGGGACCCGACCCAGCTCCACGTCTCGCTGGGCCGGAAGGCGCACCGGTGAGTCCGACACACCCCCGCCCCTTCGGGGGTGGGATGGTCCGTAAAGGGATTTTCCCCGCGAGAAAAAAAAAAAAAAAAAAAAAAAAAAAAAAAAAAAAAAAAAAAAAAAAAAAAAAAAAAGGTTAGGTTAGGTAGGTTGGGGTGCGAAGTCGGAAACCTCCACGTGGTGCATCCTGGGCAACGTGGGTCATCGTAGTTGCAGCTCTGCAACTACTATGGCCGACGGCGAATATCCGACGGGAGGGCAGGGGGTTTGGCGGTCGCTGTCTTTTGTGGCGGCTGCCTCCATCTGTCGTTTTTAGGTGGGGCCCATCTCAGGGCCTACCTCCGGTTCTGTCCCGGAGGCATCGGCGGGCCCGGTGTGCGCTTACCCCGCCGCCGGGCGGGCTGTGGGAGTGTCCCTCTCACGGTGGCCGTCGCATATCGTAATCCGGTTGTGAGGTTTGTGGTCATGTCTCGCACTCCTGCCGGACCGAGGGTCTTGGCTTAACCGCCCGGACCGCGAGGGAGGATGCCTCTATAAAAAGTACCCCGAATCCCAAGCGGCGGCGCACCGCGAGGGGATGCATGGCTGATGGGCAGTTCAGTCTGTAGTGCGACCCCCGCCAGAGTACCGGCCGACCCTCTGGCGGGTTATGCTAGGCTTACCCAGGTACAGGGGGCACTGCCTGGGCGGACCTTCTTTTTCCCCCATACTCGTGGGAACAAAAATGGATATTTCACAAAATAAAAACTCAAATAAATCTATTGACTGTGCAGTTGTAGTCGAAAGACTGCCCGATTCGGACAACTCTCGAGTGTCCAGTCGAGCAAGTTCGTCGAAGAAACAACCTGCGGAGAGGAACGCGCCATCCAGCGACTTTGACTCGGAGTCCGGGATGAGCAGCGACTCTTCGCAGGTGAAGAAAAGCCGCACAAGGCAGCGGGCACTTCGCCCTGCTGAAAAGCGGCCAAGGGCTAGCGACGGCAGTGGTAGCACGGTAGAGACCGACTCCCGAGCTGCCACAAAAAAACAGAAACGCAGACCTCCGGCCCCAGTGTGGAGTCAGGACGCAGAGGACGACGCTCTTAGCAGGGCGCAAGTGGCGTATGAGGCGGCTCTTAACGAGGAGCGTGTCGCCGAAGTCGAAATGATGGAGGCCGATGAGGCTGAGCTAAGAAGGGCCAAGAAAGCGCACCCCTGGTCGAAGCCAGCTCCAAGGGAAGCGGCCCCGGCTACTCGTAGAGAGGCTCTGTCTCGAATGGCGGAGCGACTCAACCACGTTGCTCGTACGGCCCACAATTTAAAGGGCACTTACATTAAGGAGCTGAAAGACAGCGTGGCTGAGCTGCTTGAGCTGGCCGAGGAACCGGCCTCCGCGGAGCTAACGCGGATGGAGGCCGAGAAGGCTACACTCCGGGAGAAAGTGTCAGCGCTGGAGGCGGCGCTTACTGCGCAAGGGAAGATCCTGGAGAGCCTCATGGCAAAGCTGAGCTCGATGGATCGACCAACATCTGAATCGAGGGTGTCCTCGGAGGTGGATCCACTGAAGGAACTACAAATACACATGGCGAAAGTGGATGCCAAACTGGAGGCTTTCGCCATGCGGCTGCCTCCAGAGCCTATCCTCAGGCCTCCACTGGCTGCGGATCGTAAGAGAGCTCAGGCAGACTCTCAGCCCCAGCGCCTTGCCACAGGGAGGCTAGATGCATCGTGGCCCGCACTAGGGGCGGGCGGTAGTAGGGTTGCCACGGCAGCTGCCAGCAGGCCTGCTGCAGAAGCCCGGCCAGCAGCAGTCGCACCAAGGCCGCCGATAGTGGCCCCGCGGGAATCGCGAAAGCGAAATAGGGGGAACCGTAAACGGGCCCCGCTCAGACAGCCGTCGCAAGTATCGCGTCCGCCTCCCCAGCCCGCCACGTCCGCAGAGGCTCCGTGGACCGTGGTAGACAGAAGGGGAAAGAAGAAGTCCCGGGTGGCTCAAAAGCCAGCCCAGACCATGCGCAGGGCTGCTCCCCAGCTCCGCCTCCCGCGCAAAGCCGCCGTGACTCTCACGGTGACGCCGGAGGCGTTGAAGCGGGGAGTTACCTATGCAGAAGTCCTGCGTGAGGTCCAGAAGAAGGTGGACCTGGCCAGCCTCGGTATAACAGCCGGGCTGAAGTCTAGGCGCATAGCCACCGGGGCTTTTCTCTTTGAGGTGCCCGGGCCCGAGTCGGAGGCGAGGGCTGACTCCCTCATCGCCAAAATGAGGGAGGTCCTTCGTGGGTCGGAGGAGAACGTTCGCGTCTCTCGGCCTGTGAAGACTGCGGAGCTGCGGGTCTCGGGGCTGGACGCTTCAGCCAGCCCTGAGGCAGTCGCAGCGGCCGTCGCCCGTCTTGGCGAGTGCTCCTCCGATGACATCAAGGTCGGGGAGATCCGGGACGAGCGCTCGGGCCTGGGCGCTGTATGGCTCCGCTGTCCGGCGAAGGCGGCGGAGAAGGTTGTGAAGGCGGGACGCGTTCTCGTGGGTTGGGTGGCGGCGGCAGTACGGCTGCTCGAGCCCCGGCCCATGCGTTGTTACCGATGCCTGTACAAGGGGCATGTGCGGGTCCAATGCACCGGCGAGTGCGACCGTAGCGGGCTCTGCTACCGCTGCGGTAAACCGGGACACAAGGCGCGAGAGTGCTCCGCGGATCCGCACTGCACGATTTGTGCGGAGGCCGGGAAACCCGCGGACCACCGGGTGGGCGGTAAGGCCTGCGCTGCATCTTCGGTCCCGCCCCGCACTCAGCGCGGCGTGGGCGCCGGGGCTGTGGCGCGGCCGCAACCGGCCCGCCCAGAGATGATGGAGATCGCCCAGTCATAAATGGCGCTAAACTTCCTCCAGGCGAACATTAACCACTGCCAGGGAGCACAGGGCATGCTCGTCCAATCCCTGGCAGAATGGTCAATCCACGTGGCTGTCGTCTCCGAGCCACACTCTGTCCCCGACACTGATGAGTGGGCCGGGGACCTGGATGGCTCGGTGGCCATCGCCACACGGGGCGCTGCCGGCTCCCCGCCCTTCGAAAAAGTAGCGAAGGGCACGGGATGTGTGGCAGTTCTGTTGGGAGGGATTTGGGTAGTAGGTGTGTATTTCTCTCCTAACAGGCGCCTGGCGGACTTTGAAAACTTTCTCGTCCGTCTGGCGGCCCTGGTGGTGCAAGACAGTCAGCCTCGCCCGGTGCTTGTAGCCGGCGACTTCAACGCCAAATCCTTGGCCTGGGGTTCGTCGGTGACCGATGCGCGGGGCGAGGCCCTGGAGGAATGGGCGATCTCCATGGGGCTGGTCGTCCTGAATCGGGGGTCGGAAAACACGTGCGTGCGGCAAAACGGCGGTTCGGTGGTGGATGTGACGTTCGCCACCCCGGCCCTTGCCCGCCGTGTTCAAGACTGGAGGGTCCTGGTTGAGGAGGAGTCGCTGTCCGACCATTTATATATACGGTACAGCGTCCAGACCTCCCAGGTCCCCGTCCAGTCCGGTGGTAGTCCGACTGTCGGTTTCATGGGCGGCCGGCGATGGGCCGTAAAACGCCTCGATGTGGAGGCGTTGAAGGAGGCCGCTTTAATTCAGGCGTGGCTCCCCGTACCGGACGGGCCGGTGCGGGTCGAGCAAGAGGCGGAATGGTTCGGGGTGGCGATGTCGCGCGTCTGCGACGCGGCCATGCCCCGGGTCACCCGCCTCCCAGCGAAGCGCCAGGTGTACTGGTGGTCGGCCGAGCTCACTGAGCTGCGTGCGGCTTGCCAAGTCGCGCGCCGCCGACTCGCCAGGCACCGTCGTCGTCGGACCCGTAGACCCGGCGACGACGAACAAGAGCGGCTCCTTCTCGACCTCCACAGAGAGGCGAAGAGAGCGCTGCGGGTGGCCATCGCACGAGCAAAGGCTGCGGCGAATGATGAGTTCCGGAGAACTCTCGACAGAGATCCATGGGGGCGTCCGTATCGCATGGCGATGAAAAAACTCCGCCCGTGGGCGCCCCCGCTGACTCAGAGTCTCCGGACCGATCTCGTCGAGGACGTCGTCGCGGCCTTGTTCCCGGCCACCGAGGAGTTCACTCCTCCACCGATGGCGCCACGTCCATCGGCGCCATCGTCGTCATCGGTTTCGGAAGGGATTATCCCGGAGGTTTCGCCGCAAGAATTGGAGGCGGCAGTGCTTCGGCTGCGGGGCAAAAACTCGGCCCCGGGGCTCGACGGGGTGCCCGGTCGTGTCTGGGTGCTAGCCGTCGAGTCGCTGGGTACGAGGCTCCGCGGCCTTTTCTCCGCGTGCCTGGAGCAGGGCATCTTCCCGTCGCGATGGAAGACGGGCAAGCTTGTCCTGCTTCGGAAAGAGGGGCGACCCGCAGAGTCGCCATCGGCCTACCGGCCCATCGTGTTGCTCGACGAGGTGTGCAAGCTTTTTGAGCGTATTGTTCACGCGCGCCTCGTCGAGCACTTGGAGGACACGGGCCCGGACTTGGCGGATTGCCAGTTCGGGTTCAGACAGGGCCGGTCCACGATCCACGCGATTTTGCGGGTCAAGGCACAGGCGGAAGAAGCGGTGTCCCGGGGCAAAGTCGTGGTGGCGGTGTCTCTCGACATCGCCAACGCCTTCAATACCATGCCCTGGGCCTGCATTGTTGAAGCACTGCGGTACCACGAGGTGCCGCCCTATCTCCGGCGCATGGTGCACGCGTACCTCTCTGACAGGTGCGTGGTGTATCCGGGCGCCAACGGGTGGCACCGAAGAGCGGTGACGTGCGGTGTTCCACAGGGATCGGTTCTGGGTCCGCTCCTGTGGAACATCGGGTACGATTGGGTGCTCCGTGGTACCAACCTTCGGGGCGTCGCTGTCGTCTGCTATGCGGACGACACACTGGTGACAGCGACGGCCAGGACTTTCAGGAGAGCCGCCCTGCTAGCCTCGTTTGGTACGGGACTGGTGGTTGGCAGGATTCGGCGACTGGGCCTCACGGTGGCCCTGAACAAGACCGAGGCCGTGTGTTTCCACGGACCTCGGTGTGGGCCCCCACCAGAGGCCCACCTCACAGTGGACGGCGTGCGGGTTCCCGTCGGCTCGAGCATGAAGTATCTTGGCCTCATCCTCGACAGCCGATGGGATTTCCGCGCGCATTTTGAGAAGTTGTCGCCGAAACTGGTGAAGGCGGCGGGCGCACTGGGGCGCCTGCTGCCCAACACCGATGGTCCTGGCATCCCTTGCCGAAACTTGTATGCTGGAGTCGTGCGGTCCATGGCCCTCTACGGGAGTCCCGTTTGGGCCGAGTCCCTGAACCCTCGTTGCGTCCGCCTGCTGCACCGTCCGCAGCGCATGGTGGCGCAGCGAATCGTCAGGGGTTACCGCACGGTCTCGCACGAGGCGGCCTGCGTTCTAGCGGGAACTCTGCCCTGGGAGCTCGACGCAAAGACCCTCTCGTCTGTCTTCTTTGGACGAGAGGAGGCGTCCCAGCGCGGGCAGAGACTGGTGTCCCGAGAGGTCGAGGCAATGCTGGCCTCCCTCCGCAGGACCGCCGTGGAGGAGTGGCGTTCCAGGTTGGAGAACCCCAGTGCTGGCACGAGGACCGTCGCGGCAGTGCGACCTGTCCTCCAACAGTGGCTGGAGAGGCGCCACGGTGCGCCGACATTCCGGTTGACGCAGGTGCTCACCGGGCACGGCTGCTTCGGTGCGTACCTGTGTCGCGTAGCCGGAGCCGAGGAGTCCGCCGTGTGCCACCACTGTGGCAACTGCCGCGAGGACACGGCCCAGCACACACTCGAGGAATGCCCAGCCTGGGACGAGGAGCGCAGCGCTCTCACTGCGGTTTTGGGTGGAGACCTCTCGCTGCCGACCGTGGTCGCCGCCATGGTCGGCAGCCAGAGGTCGTGGCGAGCCATGCTCTCCTTCTGCGAGCGCGTCATGTTGCAGAAGGAGAGCGCCGAGCGGGATCGGGAGCAGAACGATCCCGCTCGTCGTCACCGCAGACGACGAACTAGGCGCCGGGACGCCAACTAACCCGGCGCCGCAGAGGCCACACGGGGCCGCCTTCCCTATCCTGGCGGCCCCCGAGACGTTACGCAAAATGCGTTTAAAAGCCGCGTCGCTTTAAGCGGCAGTGCACAAGGAGGCGGTCCTGGCGCGTCTGTTTAGCGGTATCCCGGGGCCGTCTCCAAAGTGCACCGATGGTGGCCAACGCGGGGTTTTTAGTCGGTATTTCGGTGCGCAGACTACGATAGGGACCCGACCCAGCTCTACGTCTCGCTGGGCCGGAAGGCGCACCGGTGAGTCCGACACACCCCCGCCCCTTCGGGGGTGGGATGGTCCGTAAAGGGATTTTCCCCACGGGAAAAAAAAAAAAAAAAAAAAAAAAAAGGTTAGGTTAGGTTAGGTTAGGTTAGGTTAGGTTAGGTTAGGTTTTTTTTTTTTTTTTTTTTTTTTATGGGGCGTTTAGCCCCTCTCGTTCCCCTAACTAAAAATTAGAGATCTTGTTGTGCCTCTGTGTGTATACTTACACCTAACTAGTCACTCCTTCTCTGGGAGCTCAGTGTGTATCTATCTCCTTCGTAGGGAGGACCTACTTATGGCCTAGCTGTTTTAGTTTTTTTTTTTGGGGTATTTTCAATTTATTTCTTTCTTTAAAAATTTTACATGTTTTTCTTACTTCTATTTATCCTATCTTATCCTAAACTTATTTTCTACCTACTTTCTTACGTTTCTAAAACTATATAAACTTATTTTATATATTTTAGATAAACTTATTTAAACCTTATTCCTATTTATTACACTTTTAGCGACTTTTCTGCAGTATTCTATAAATTTAGGCCTTTTTTCCTTATCTCTAATTATTATGCTTATATTATTTACATTTATATCTATATCTATTTCATTTTCTATATTATATCTATCTATCAAGTATCTCGGGCATTCTGTTAATATATGCATGATCGACTCGCTCACCGCAGGGTCACAGATGCATGCCGGGCTCTCCTTGCACTTGAATCGGTTCAAGTACTCGGAGAACCCGCCATGCCCCGTGAACACCTGCGTTGTGACCGGGTCGATCGCAATCTTTCTTACCAGGCTGTAGGCCTCCACAGCGTCGGGGAAGAAGAGTTTTGTGGTAGACGCGGTTTCCCCCGCTACGTAGCGCCCATTCCATTCGTCAATAGACTCCTTACGGATCTGTCGCTTGACGAATGAAACGGGACACTTATCGTAGTGGGGCCGCGTCTTCAGCTTTAGTGCAGCATCCTTCGCAAGCTCGTCTGCTCGCTCGTTTCCCTGCAATCCTGCGTGAGCTTTTATCCAAAACAGTTGTATTTTTTGGTTGCGTTTGTTAGCCTGATGTAGATTTTTAGCTGTCTCAAACGCCAGGGGATGCAGGGAAACTCCGCTTGCTACTGTTTCTAGTGCTGCCCTCGAGTCGCTTAGGATGCTGCACTGCGCCTTTCCACTTTTCACTGCTTCTTCCACGGCCCTGTGGAGAGCCACCAGCTCTGCCTGGTAGACGGTGCAGAAGGGTTCCAACTTGAGTTTGACGGTTTTCTTTTCTGCGGCATTCTCCCAAATGGAGACTGCCGCGCCTACCTTTCCTTGTATTTTACTACCGTCCGTAAAAATACTTAGGCCGGCATTCATAATTTGGTTCACTTCTGCACCGTCCACCACGCATTGGTATAGCACTCGCCCTCTTTGCGCTGGGTGTTCCAGCTTTCCGAAGGCCACAGGACGTTCCACCTCCCGGTCTCCCACCGCTCGCAGGGAATAGCCCTTCTTGACCTCGTACAGGGAAGCATTTTCCCTGGCGCGAAGGTCAAGGGGCAGTATCCCAGCGAGCAGTAGGGCCGAGTTTAGTGATACCGTCCTGTAGGCCTTCGTAAGCTTTTGCGCGAAACCGCGCTGCACCACAGCGAGCTGCTTCCGTATGCCGAGCTTTTGTGCGGCCGGGGCCCAAACGCTTGCGGCATATAAGATTGTCGGCTCGACAACAGCCGTGTACAACAATTTTATAACCTCTGGCCCCAAGCCCCACTGGAGTCTCGCCGCCCTGGAAAGCCGGTTATAGAAGCCGAGCGCCTTTCTGCACACCTCCGTGACGTGCGGTTTGAAGCTGAGCCCGCTGTCTATTGTAACCCCCAATAGCTTAATCTGTTTTTCCAGGCCAATGTCCACCCCGCCCATGTGAATGATCGGGGAATCGTATTTTAGCTTACGCGTCAGTACCATTGCTTTGGTTTTTTGTGGAGCGAAGTTCAATTTGTTACGGATTCCCCAATCCCTCACATAGGCGAGGGTTTCATTGGCCCGGCGTTGGATCTCGGCCGTTTCCTCTCCGTGAAGTGCGAGCACTACATCGTCCGCGAATGCTTGGCAGTAACATCCCCGCCTCTCCAGTCCAAATAGCAGTGGGTCGAGGAGCAGGTTCCAGAAGGTTGGACCCCCAATGGAGCCCTGAACGCATCCTTTGGAGGTCCACCTTTCAGATTCCTCTCCTGCGTATCTAACTCTGACCTTCCTACTCTCGAGGTAGCTGTCTATCACCCTTCGGACGTTGACTGGGCAGTCCTCCTCCGCCAGTCTGACCCTTATGGCCGGCCACCATGCACTGTCGAAGGCTCCCTCTATGTCCAATGATATGATAACCACTATCTTTTTTTCCGCGATCTTTTCTCTAATATGTTTCATCAGGACATAGAGGGAGTCCTCGGTGCCGCGCTGCGGCATAAACCCAAACTGTCGGAGGCTGGTCCTGGGGTGAAGATGCCACCTCACTCGACCCACCACCATCTTCTCCAGTATCTTTCCCATCACTGGCAAAAGGCCTATAGGTCTGTAGGACTTTGTATGCGTGTAGTCCTCCTTGGCAGGCTTACGGAGGATGATGACCGTAGCCTCCTTCCAGGTGGTCGGGAAGTGGCCAAGTTCTAGGCACTTATTTGCCAGTGATAGAAACAACCCCGGGTGACTGTCGATGACGTTTTTGCAGATATCCGCTGTCAGCCCGTCTGCTCCCGGAGCCTTCTTCGGGTTGAAGCTGTTTGTGGCCGCATGTAGTTCTTCGATCGTAAATGGTGGGTCATGGATCTCAGCATTGACTACGTCATTTACTCGAGCGGCAGCTTCTCTTATCCTCTGGTGGTCTGAGTTATCTGCCAGCGGATTATCTTCTGGGTAGAATGTCACTGCCAGCAATTCCGCAGACTCTTTAGCGCTGAGGATCCGTCCTCCACTTTGCAATGGCAGGTCTTCATGCTTTTTGCTAACTTTCCCTAGACATCTGTATACTCCGTCCCATACGTTTTCTTTACTTTGCACTTTACAGAACTCCTTCCAGCTCTCTACTTGTTTTCTCTTTGCTTCCTGTTCATACTTTTCTTTTGATTGCAGGTACTCCGCGACGACCTTGGCTCTTCGTACCGGCGCTGCACATCGGATTCTCCTCTTCCTGGTGGTGACTTCTTTCTTCATCTTGGCGAGCTCCTTCGTCCACCATGGTATGTTCATTTTATTTTTATTTTTAATGGCTGGTATAGCGTCATTACATGACTGCACAATTATTTCTATATATTTATTTACTGTTTTATCTATTTCTGTTTTGTTTTTAATTTTACTTATTTCTCCTTCTGTTATTTCATTTTCTGTTATTAATTGTTCTAATTTGTGTCTAAATTGGTTCCATTTCGCTTTTTTTGTATTAAATTTCTTTGTTGTTTTGGATGTTTGTGCTGTGTATTTTATCTTTGTTTTATTAATTTTAAAAACTATGCTATTGTGGTCGGAGCTCGCCATGGTGGTGTCCACTCTCCAGTCCTCCACCAGGTTGAGGAGGTCCTCCGTGCATGCCGTGACGTCAATGTGGCTTTTGAGGAGTCTCCCTCCTCTGATGGTCTCAAACGTCGGCATCAGGCCGTCGTTGAGCACCTGCAATCCCCTTTCCCCAAGCATCCCTGCCATTGCTTCCCCCCTGGAGTCGGTGTCCTCGCTGCCCCACCACACGCTTTTGGCGTTGGTGTCGCCCCCCATGAGGATGCAATGGGATCCCAGTTTTTCGACTATGTTCCCCAGTTGCTCCAGGTATGGCCCTATCGGTTTATCGGGTTCGAAGTAGAACGAGATGACCGCTATGTCGCGGGCCCCAGTGAGGATCTTCACCACTGTGATGTTGGTCGTGGTCAGGGTCGGGCATTGGGTCACGGTCAAGTCGTCATTGAACACTGCAATGGCTGACTTGACCACGGCCCCCTGCCCGTTGTCTCCCTGGAAGATCCTCACCCCCCGGTGGTCTCTCATTCTACCCCGGCCCCCCACGTAGGGCTCCTGGAGTAGCGCGAAGTCGACCTTCCGCTGTTCGGCCTCCAGAAGAAACTCCAGCGTAGCTAGTTGTTTCCTCTGGAGGTTGGCTTGCGCCACGGATGTCGGCCCCGCGCTCGCTGGGGATGGGGTCTGATCTGGGTTCCTGGGATCCACTTTAGCAATATGCTACGGCGGATCTCGCCAGGATATCCCATTTCATCCTCACGGGGCACTCCGGGCTAAAGGCATTGTGCTCGGTTCCGCCCAACTTGGCTTTCGCGCAGTTGCAGCACGACGGGGGAGCCCTCGCCAACCAGTCGGCACACTCCGACCTGTGGTGAGCACCCCCGCAGTGGCTGCACGCGTCCACCTGTTCCCGGCAGAACCGTTTGCCATGCCCATAGCCCAAGCAGCGAGAGCACTGAATCAGTGGGGACTGATCCTCAACTCTAATCCTCTGTACGTCAATGTGGACCGACCCCGCTTGCGTGAGTCGGTTCCACACTACCGGTGGCACCTGTACCGCCACGTGAGACGCGTGCGGGTTCCTCGCCCTTCTCCTGAACTTTATTCTCAGACACGCGCCGTCCCCGCACACGTCCCCCAACAGAGCTTTGTTCTGGGTAAGTAGTGCTCGCACTATGTCCTCGTCTTTATTGTATGAGAGTACATCTCTCAGCAGGACCATTGGGTCCTTGTTTTGGACATCCTCCATCCTGAGCCCTTTCCCCGCTGTCCTTATCCTCTCCTTGACCCTGCCCATCTCCTCCTTTGTCCTACATCCCACGATAACCTTCCTATCTTTCGCCTTCCTAATCTTGTCAATTTGTATGCCCTCCTCCTTTGCGTTGAGGGTCGTCCTTATCTTGTCGAACACCTCTTCGCCCGATGCTCCCTCGTCCGCCGCTGTTATGACGATGGAATGCATCGTGGTCGGTGTTTGTTTTCCTTCCTTAGGGCCTGTTAGGACTGCTGCATAGCTTCTCCCTTGTTTTATTTCCTCTCTGTTTTGTTCTATCTCTTCTCTTAGTTTAGACATTTCCAGTCTGTTTTTTTCCAACATGTCCATGTGTTCGTCCATTTTTTAATAAGTGTCTCGTGTTTTGTACATTCCTTATCTATATGTTCTACTTGCTTTGCTGCTTCTGGGCTTTGGGTCGGGTCTCTTATGTCTTTCCTTTGTTCTTTTCTCCTTTCCCCTTCGCTTTCTACTATCAATTTATACATTCTCTCAGTAGCCTCTAATACGTCATTCTTTATTTCTGTTTTTAAGTTTCTGCTGTTGTTCATTTGCAACTTGATTTTTATTAGACAGGCTTTAGCTTCGGCTGCTCTATTCATACCCCCGACATTTCCAGGTGGCGAGTCATTCGGGACTGTCCTCTTGGGTTGGCCCTTCGCTTCGCCGAGGAGACCTCTTGACTTCGGCCTCACAGGCACGGCCGCGCTCGTTCCCTCCGGTTTCTCCATCTGAGATTCCAAGCTCAGCCGCGCCTGCGCAACCTTGGTCCCAGAGATCTCCATGGTGCTGTGGGTTTTTTCTGGAGTTTTACTAGCTGCCCTACTGTCCTTTGCTGGGGTGCGGAAGCCGAACATTTTCTACGGGGCCAGAGGTTATGTTAGGGGAATGCGTCTAATCTGTTAAAATATTCCTGCAAGTGTATAGGGCTTGCAGGAGTCAATATACGTAATCCTACGTTGGTGAGTGTAAAAGCTCTCCAACGGTCAATCCTAAAAACTAATACCTTTTTATTTTTCAGATGCCGGTGTTGAAACAGCTCGCTGCTTGCAGCAGACAATCCCCGAGAATCGCTCAGGTATGTATATATGTCTCCGAGAACCTCTCGGAGTGCTATTTTATGTCAACTTATTCTATTATAATTAAAATCTTAGGTGCTAGTTAAATATAAACAAAAATGTTCAAATTGTCAAAAAAATTTTTTCAGCTCAAGTCTGAGTTGACCACTTGATAGGGCTCCGGAAGCCGAGTCCAACGAGCCCAAGCTCGGGTAGTCTAACTTTAAAGACAGCTGAGATGCAGGTGTTTGAGTTTTTTCAATATGGCGGTCGGAATAAGGTTTCCACCTATATTCTTGGCCCCTGTTGCTCAAAAGTACCCGAGCTTGGGCTCGTTTAACTCGTGGTGACCCCACCGATGTGACAGGGTTGTCACTTTCCAAAAATATTTTCAAAATTTTTTGGTCCCTTTTTTGGTCCTATAGTGAGGGCCTGGTCCTAACTATACAGGCATCCAAAACCGCAACTCTCCACGACTGATAGTTCTCGAGTTACAGAAGTTTAAAAGTTTCCAAAATGGCGGCCAAAACGACCAAAATTTTCCAACTTTCCTCCTATCTGTCGTAGAGAGCCCGTGTTTGGACTCAAAATACGTGGAATCGACCGTCCTATATTGCTGTGGCGCTAAATTAATTTTATATAAATTAGAAAATAAATTATCGGTAAAAATATATAAAAAATTAGATATCTCGAAAAATATGAATGATAAAAATTTGGAAAAAACACTAAATTTATGTATAATTTAAACACTATTTTTTACAATGAAGCAAGTTATTAAAATTAGGTTAGAAAGGCAAACACATGTTTTAAAAATTTTGTTTTTTTGGTTGTAATTCAAAATTGGCTAGTCAGAAAAATCTGAAATTTTGGAAAATAAATATTTCTGTGAGTATCTTTAAGGCAAAATTATAAAAATTATAGGTTGTCGATTTAGTTTTTGTGTAATTTAGGTTTGAATTTAAGATTTTTCTAAAATTATTACTATTTCCCTTACTTTGCTAATATAGGACTTCTTTTCTTCCAGTTTTCGGGTGGTTCCGCTTCCCTCGCAGTGTCAGCTTGCTGATTCCGGCGTCAGATGTGGTCGCACGCAGCTGGAAGTTGGACCTCGTGGCCACGTGGTGGTTGTTTTTTTGTTGATTACTCCGCGAGCTCCACTCGGCTCGCGGAAAGGGAGATACCGTTAGATGTGCCTCAGCAAGGACTTCACGGCCGCACCAAAAAACTGGTATGTTCGCGATCTTATTCTCGAGCGCCAGGCCGAAAACTGATTTCCTAACCTCAAAAAGGGGTTATTTTCATTCAGAAAATTTTTCTGTCGCACGTCCGGGTCCTGTCACTTATTGCACTTTATAGCACTTCACTTTATGCACAATTTGGTGTATCACTCGTTGAAATCGGTTAACTTTTTCCTATTTTTTTGAATTTTTTCGTGCGGAGCTCTTTCGAAATGATGCTCTTTCGACCGCGGATCGAATGCGACTGGTTAGGTTAGGTTAGGTTAGGTTAGGTTAGGTTAGGTTAGGTTAGGTTAGGTTAGGTTAGGTTAGGTTAGGTTAGGTTAGGTTTTTTTTTTTTTTTTTTTTTTTTGTGGGCTCTTTGCCCACTCTGCTCCCCCGACAAAATCAGGGCCTTTATACAGTTGTTGGGTTTACAATATAGTGCTGAGGGTTGTTTTTCACTTTTAATTTAAGTGAATTTGTTTTCATTTATCTTAATCTATATATCTATGCTTAGGGTTCATATTTCTTATATTATTTTCTTATGTATTCTATTTCTATATGTATGTTCACATTTAATTTTATTTAGGCCTTAATTGCTCTTCTACATAGCTTAAATTTCTTATCTATTTCTTATATCGTAATATCTTTTCTAATTCTAGTTGCTTATATCCTACATTGTCATATTTACTATTCGTACATAATCTTATATTATGTATTTAAGTAAACTATTTCTATATCTTACACTTAATAACAATTTATTCGTTTGTATCTGATATTTTATGCTTATGCTCTTTTTATTTTGATGAATTGATCTGCCAATTATATTCTTAATTATTTCTACGGATAGGTTTGTTTCAGGAAATGCGGATTCAGACATATAGTAGTATAGTTTTAGTTAAAAATAGTGTATTTGTGTGTATATAAAGTATTGTCTTTTTACTATGTCTGAATATCCTTTTTGTTCGCTTGCGGGCACTGATCGACGGCTACTGTGCTCTGGACTCGCGCTGCGCATCGGGTTCCTCCTTCGCCGCTGGCGGTCTCTGCATTCATCAGAGTTCTTCGATCTACATAGGTAAGTCAATTTTATTTATACATACTATTTTTTTTTTATTTATTTATTTTTATTTATTTATTTATAAGTTTTTATTTATTTATTATGTTTATTTACTTATTTATTTATTTATTTATTTTTTTTTTTTTTTTGTTATAAGTTTTTATTTATTTATTATGTTTAATTATTTATTTATTTTACGTACAAAACAATTTCCCTATTTAATTTTTATGTTGTACTTTTGTTTCATGCTTTTTTGACCCTCGACTCGTCCAGCAGATCGGGAGTACCCTCAGCGCAGGCGTTGTTATCTATATATTCACTATATAGTTTCCCATTGGTGTTTATATTTGGGACTGTTCCGTCGATGAGTGCCCGCAGGCATTGCTCTATACACATAGTAAGGACTTCTCTCATCCCGTCAATCCCCGCGCTGCCTTGCCTCTTAGTCTCAACGCATACGGTCCCCGTTTGGAATTCGTGGGATCCCAGTTTTCCAACCATCTCGGTCTGATCTGGGACTCTGGGATCGACTTTAGCAGTACGCGACTGTTGATCTCGCCAGAGTTTCCCACTTCTTCCTCACGGGGCACTCCGCGCTGAATGCGTTATGGTCGGTTCCGCTTAGTTTCGCCCGGATGCAATTGCAGCACGTTGGCGGTACTTGCGCCACCCAGTCAGGGCAATCTGACCTGTGGTGAGGCCCGCCGCAGTGACTACATGCATCCGTTTGATCCCGGCAGAACCTTTTCCCATGTCCGAAGCCAAGGCAGCGCGAGCACTGCACCAGGGGAGATTGGTCCTCTACTCGGACCCGTTGTATATCTATATGTACAGACGCTGCCTCTATCAATATCCTCCACACTGTCGTTGGCACCTGCAGGACCACATGGCAGACATGTGGATTCCTAGTCCTCCTGCGGTATTTGACAGTTATCTCGGTCTCACAATCACTCAAGTTTCCAAGCAGATGTTCATTTTGGGATTTGAGGGCTTTGATGATGTCTTCGTCAGAGTTGATGCTGAGGACATATTTCAGAATGATCAACGGCTGTTTGTTTTTTACGTCTTCCATATTCAGTTCTCCTTCCGCTTTCCTTATCTTTTCCTTTATCTTTCCTAACTCTTCCTTCGTCCTGCATCCGATTATTACTTTTCTATCCTTTGCCTTCCGTATACTGTCTACTTTTAGGCCTTCCTCTTTTGCATTAATTCTTTTTCTTATTTTTTCGAATACGTCTTCACCTGAGTCTGCCTGATCCACCGAAGTCACTACGATTGAGTGCATTGTTGTTGTGGGCTCTCTAAGTTTATTTTTCGGTGGTGCAGCCAGCACATTTGCATAACTTCCTTTATTTAACCACTCTTCCCTATGCTTTTTCATTTCTTCATTTAATTTCATCATCTCTTCTTTGTTTTCATTTAGTAGTTTAGCATGCTCTTCAAGTTTCTTAACAATATCATTTTGCCCTGTCGAATTCGTCCCTGTTTCCCTTTGTTCGTTTGCAGGTTTTACTCTCCCTTGTTTCTCACAGTGCATGTCCTTTCCGATTCCTTCTCTGTAAGCTCTGTCTTCTTCCGCATCTCTAACCAGTTTGTATAATCTATCCGCGGCCTCTATAACTTCATTTTTAATCTCTGTCTTGAGATTTCGACTGTTATTTATCTGAAGTCTAAGTTTGATGAGACAAGCTTTTGCTTCGGATGTCCTATTTAAATATTCCGAGTCCCTTTTGGGGGACTTGTCTAACGAGCTTGCAGTTGTTGTCGTTTTCCTTGGCTATAGCTTTATTGTCCGTTGGGTTCAAACGTGGCCTCTGCCTCGCAGACCCGGCGCCGCCAGTTTCTTCTACTCTTTCGAGTTGGGATTCTATGCTGCGCCGCGCCTGCGCGACAGAGGTACCGGTAGCCCCTTTCGGACTATTGTTATCGGGAGTTTTATTAGTTTTTGTCGGCTTACTGCCAACGTCCTTCGCGGGAGTTCTATATCCGCAACCGAACATTTTTTAAAGTGGGAGTAGTTTATTGTCAAGGGGATGCGTCAATATAGTCGAAGATGAATTCTTTACAGGTGTAAAAGGCCTGTAAAAGTCAATATTTGTGTGTATATTTTAAAGAAAATCTTTTCTTATTTCAGATGGTATGAGAGCAGCGCAGCCGCTACACAGTCAGGTAAGTAGAACAACAATTTTTTTTTTTTTTTTGTGAAAATGTTTTTAAATATATTAGTATAATGGAAAATATGGTAAATTTTTGATGTTATATTAATTTCAATGATCAAACTAATGATAAAATAAGTGAAGAAAATTTTAAAATACAAAATTAAATTTTTCGAAATTTTTCTATATCAAAGTTATTCCGAGTCGATATGCCTAATGACGCTATTGGGTGGGTGGGCGGGGGAAATTTTGCAGTTTTACTGCGTCCAGACCCAGCATGCGTGGTATCCACGTGTCGGGCTCGACAAGACGCGTTTAATGGTGTGATAATCTGGAACGACCGGGAGCAAAAAATTTCAAGGGGGGCCCAAAAACTGATATTTGAAAACAAATTTAGTGAATTTAAATATTTATAACAATACAAAATTAGGAGAGCCACACCCTCCGTGTGCCACCGAACGGCAAGACACAGGTTACACAAAAAATCTAGATTTCTAAACCAAAATTGAATTATCAGAGACAATAATAAGAATTTTCAAATAAAATATCGACTTTTCAGGGTTCCGCAAAAACAAACAGTTTTCAGGTCTCCAGATCCCAGCGAGCGTGGGGTCCACGTATTGGGATCAACGGGACGCGTTCGAGATTGCAAGAATCCAAAACAGTCGACACTAAAAGTTTGCAGAATTTAATAAAGTATTAAGTTTGGTTAGGTTAGGTTAGGTTAGGTTAGGTTAGGTTAGGTTAGGTTAGGTTAGGTTAGGTTAGGTTAGGTTAGGTTAGGTTAGGTTAGGTTAGGTTAGGTTAGGTTAGGTTAGGTTAGGTTAGGTTAGGTTAGGTTAGGTTTTTTTTTTTTTTTTTTTTTTTTTTATAATTCGTTTCCCCTGATCCGGTTATCAGAGACCTTGCTTTCTTATTTTTTGTTACGCGTGTATTTTATATGTAATTCCTCCTTGTCCAGTTTGGACTATTTTTGCGTTTCCTTTATTTTAGTCTTATTATTGGCTACTAAATATATATAATCAAAATTATGTATTTAGTTAGCCATATTTTCACTTATTTCTTTTATTTGCATCACATACTACTTTCTTACAATATTCTAAAAATATTGTTACCATTTCCTTATTCATCATAATTATACTTAAATTACTTGGTATTATTTCGTGTCAATATGTATTTCGGTCTCTGTTCGTTGTTTTAGGTACATAGGGCATTCAGTTACAAGATGGACTACTGTCTCTTTTACGTCGGGGTCACAGACACATGACGGGCTCTCTTTGCATCTAAAGCGACTTAGATACTCCGAGAACCCGCCATGTCCCGTGAACAGCTGGGTTAGTATTTTATCCATTTCTATTTTTCTAACAGCCTTATAGGCATATATTGCGTCGGGAAAGAACAATTTGGTTACACCAGCTGTATCTTCTTGCTTGTAGCGTTTGTCCCATTCGTCAAGCGAAGATTGTCGAATTCTTCGCTTGACGAATGAGATAGGGCACTTATCATAGTCAGCCTTCCTTTTGAGCTTTCTTGCCGCTTCTTTGGCTAGTTCATCCGCGCGCTCGTTTCCCTCCATCCCTGCGTGTGCTTTTATCCAGAAGAGATCTACTATTTTGCCAAGTTCATTAAGGTGTTTTAATGCTTTATTGATCTGGAACGCTATGGGATGAAGGGAAACGCCGCTCGCCACGGTTTCCAGCGCAGAACGGGAATCACAATAAATGTTGTGCATTTTAACTTTACTTTTTGCAACCTCCTCTGTAGCCTTCAGAAGGGCCAGCAATTCTGCCTGGTAGACGGTGCAGAATGATTCTAACTTTAATTTGCGTGTTTTAGTTTCGGCGCCATTTTGCCAAATGGATAATGCCGCCCCCACTTTCTCATCTATTCTACTTCCATCTGTATATATGAAAATATGGTCATTCGGCTGTTGGACCATTTCTGCACCGTCTACCAGACGCTTTATCTGCAGGGCTCTCAACTTTGCCGGGTGTTCTTTATTGACGAAGGCCACAGGACTTTCCACCTCCCGGTCTCCTGTCACTTGTCGGTTATATCCTTTTTTAACTTCATATAAAAGGGCCGCCTCGCGGACCCTTAAGTCCAATGGCAAAATTCCGGCAAGTAACAGGGCCGAGTTTAGTGAAACAGTCCTGTAGGCCTTCGTCATTTTCTGGACAAAGCCCCTCTGCACCACTGCGAGTTGTTTTTTGACCCCCAGTTTGGACACAGCAGGCGCCCATGCGCTTGCTGCGTACAAAATGGTTGGTTCCACTACTGCGGTGTAGAGGGTCCTTACCACTTCCGGTTCTAGGCCCCATTGGACTTTGGCGGCTCTGGCTAACTTATTATAAAATGTTATTGCCTTTTTACAAATCTCGGTTACATGAGTATTAAAAGTCAATTTGTCATCTATATTTAGCCCTAATATTTTAATTTCCCTTGACAGCTCAATGTCGACACCACCCATGCGAAGTAATGGGGAGTCATATTTTAGTTTTCTTGTTATCACCATAGCTTTTGTTTTGTGTGGTGCGAAGCGAAGTTTGTTTTTGACTCCCCAGTCCCTCACATAGGCCAGTGCCGCATTGGCTTCTGTTTGAATTTTTAGTGTTTCTTCTCCGTGAAACATCATCACGATGTCATCGGCAAATGCTTGACAGTAGTCACCCCGTTTTTGAAGCCCCTGTAGCAGTGGGTCGAGGAGCAGGTTCCACAGAATGGGACCACCAATGGAGCCTTGCACGCATCCCTTGGTGGTCCCCTTCATGTGTTCTACCCCTGCGTAACGAACCTTTACTTTTCGGCTCTCGAAGTAGGCATCTACTACCCTTCTAAGGTTTTTCGGACAACCTTCCTCCGACAGTCTGACTTTTATTGCTGGCCACCAGGCGCTATCGAAGGCTCCCTCTATATCAAGCGAGATAAGGACCACTATCTTTTTCTCCCCCAGCTTGTCTCTTATTCTCTTAACTAGGGTATAGAGGGAGTCTTCGGTGCTCCTTTGGGGCATGAAGCCAAACTGTCGGGTACTCGTCCTAGGGAGCAGATGCCACTTCACTCGACCCACCACCATTTTCTCCAGGATTTTACCTAGCACTGGCAACAAGCCTATGGGTCTGTAAGATTTAGCTTGTGTATAGTCCTCCTTCCCGGGTTTCCGGAGGACTACGACCGTGGCCACCTTCCAGCTAGTCGGGAAGTGGCCGATCTGAAGGCATTTGTTAGCCAGTGCCAGGTACAATCCCGGATTGTTTTGGATGGCCCGCTGGCAGATATCGGCGGTGAGGCCGTCCGATCCCGGGGCTTTCCTGGGGTCGAAACTTCTAGCTGTCTCACGGAGTTCGTCCATTGTGAATGGCGGATCTTGATCCCCATCATCCAGTCCGTCATTCAGTGTGCCAGCCAGAGTTCTTATGTGTCGGTGATGGTCATCATCATCCTGAGCGTCGTCTTCAGGATAAAAGACTTCTGCCAAAACCTTTGCCGATGACACCGGATTTAATACTTTCCCGTCCTTTACTAGTGGAATGTCCTCTTGTCTCTTTGTAGTCCTACTAATTAAAAAGTCAAAAGTCACAGCGGGGAATAGTCTTATTTCCTAGGTTACGGATAATTCGAAGGTGTGAGATTTTGTAAGTACCTACCAGAGGTCTGTCCGCACACAAAGACACTAAAAACTAATTTAAAACACTAAGCTAACACTAGAAAAATAGTCACTAAAGTGTCACTGTCACAGCAAAGTTTAGGTCACATTAAAAGTACTAAATCTCAGCCAAATCAAACCAGAAAAATCTGAAATTCGGCGAGATGATAGTGCTCGAGTATGCGCATAAGGATAAACACTAAAAACACTAGGTCATAGATCTTAATCCTAACTTAAGACCTAAAAAGTGTCACTTTCACAGTTTTTGCACATTTTTCACTGTTAATTTGTCTATAAATTCGCGATTTTAAGCGAGAAAAATCTGAAACTTGGCAGGAGTATGCGGGGGGACCTCCTGCACCGAACTACAGTCCAAAAAGTGGGGGTCAAAGATCGTTCCTTGACGCCGTACGCACTTTTGTCCCCGAGGATTTTCGGAGTTTCAGTTTTTCCGCGATAACTTTCCCGGAAAATGTTCGATCACTTCGCGGTTTTCACTGTTCGATAGAGCGTCTCAGCGCGCACATTTGGATACCAAACACTTATAACTTTTCAACATTGTTACCACTTTTTCGATTTTTCGCGAGAACTTAGCCGTTTTTCGGCGCGGGAGCGATGCGTAAACGATCCGCTCGCGACCGCGGCAGGGCTGAGACTGGTTAGGTTAGGTTAGGTTAGGTTAGGTTAGGTTAGGTTAGGTTAGGTTAGGTTAGGTTAGGTTAGGTTAGGTTAGGTTAGGTTAGGTTAGGTTAGAGGCCCACCTCACAGTGGACGGCGTGCGGGTTCCCGTCGGCTCGAGCATGAAGTATCTTGGCCTCATCCTCGACAGCCGATGGGATTTCCGCGCGCATTTTGAGAAGTTGTCGCCGAAGCTGGTGAAGGCGGCGGGCGCACTGGGGCGCCTGCTGCCCAACACCGATGGTCCTGGCATCCCTTGCCGAAACCTGTATGCTGGAGTCGTGCGGTCCATGGCCCTCTACGGGAGTCCCGTTTGGGCCGAGTCCCTGAACCCTCGTTGCGTACGCCTGCTGCACCGTCCGCAGCGCATGGTGGCGCAGCGAATCGTCAGGGGTTACCGCACGGTCTCGCACGAGGCGGCCTGCGTTCTAGCGGGAACTCTGCCCTGGGAGCTGGACGCTAAGACCCTCTCGTCAGTTTTCTTTGGACGAGAGGAGGCGTCCCAGCGCGGGCAGAGACTGGTGTCCCGAGAGGTCGAGGCCATGCTGGTCTCCCTCCGCAGGACCGCCGTGGAGGAGTGGCGTTCCAGGCTGGAGAGCCCAAGTGCTGGTACGAGGACCGTCGCGGCAGTGCGACCTGTCCTCCAACAGTGGCTGGAGAGGCGCCACGGTGCGCCGACATTCCGGCTGACGCAGGTGCTCACCGGGCACGGTTGCTTCGGTGCGTACTTGTGTCGAGTAGCCGGAGCTGAGGAGTCCGCCGTGTGCCACCACTGTGGCAACTGCCGCGAGGACACGGCCCAGCACACACTGGAGGAGTGCCCAGCCTGGGACGAGGAGCGCAGCGCTCTCACTGCGGTTTTGGGTGGAGACCTCTCGCTGCCGGCCGTGGTCGCCGCCATGGTCGGCAGCCAGAGGTCGTGGCGAGCCATGCTCTCCTTCTGCGAGCGCGTCATGTTGCAGAAGGAGAGCGCCGAGCGGGATCGGGAGCAGAACGATCCCGCTCGTCGTCACCGCAGACGACGAACTAGGCGCCGGGACGCCAACTAACCCGGCGCCGCAGAGGCCACACGGGGCCGCCTTCCCTATCCTGGCGGCCCCCGAGACGTTACGCAAAATGCGTTTAAAGCCGCGTCGCTTTAAGCGGCAGTGCACAAGGAGGCGGTCCTGGCGCGTCTGTTCAGCAGTATCCCGGGGCCGTCTCCAAAGTGCACCGATGGTGGCCAACGCGGGGTTTTTAGTCGGTATTTCGGTGCGCAGAATACGATAGGGACCCGACCCAGCTCCACGTCTCGCTGGGCCGGAAGGCGCACCGGTGAGTCCGACACACCCCCGCCCCTTCGGGGGTGGGATGGTCCGTAAAGGGATTTTCCCCGCGAGAAAAAAAAAAAAAAAAAAAAAAAAAAAAAAAAAAAAAAAAAAAAAGGTTAGGTTAGGTTAGGTTAGGTTAGGTTAGGTTAGGTTAGGTTAGGTTAGGTTAGGTTAGGTTAGGTTAGGTTAGGTTAGGTTAGGTTAGGTTAGGTTAGGTTAGGTTAGGTTAGGTTAGGTTAGGTTAGGTTAGGTTAGGTTAGGTTAGGTTAGGTTAGGTTAGGTTAGGTTAGGTTAGGTTAGGTTAGGTTAGGTTTTTTTTTTTTTTTTTTTTTTTTTTTTTTTTGGGCGTTTAGACCCGCTGCTTCCCCTAACTAATACGTCAGAGTTGTTGGTATTCTCTCTGGGTGTAATACTTACTCCTAACTATGCCTATACTGACTCCTTCCTTGGGAGTTTAGAGTGTGCCCTATGTCCTTCGTTGGGACGTCCTGCTTATTGCCTAGGTAAGCTTATGTCTATAGTTCTTTATTTGTTTTTTATAAAATATGTTTACAGTCCTTATATCTATGTTTCTTATTTCTACTTATTACTATGTTTAATGACCTAAATCTATTTTATTACATTTTTGACTTACGTATCTAAAATCCATATAAACCTATTTTATATGTTTTAGAATTACTTATTTCTACTTATTTCTAATTATCATTCTATTCGCTACTTTTTTACAAAAAATTATAAATTTTGGTCTTCTGTACTTATCTTTCATGATTATACTTATATTTTCTATTTTTATTTCTAAGTCAAGTTCCTGCTCTAGGTTCCATCGATCAACTATGTTGACTGGGCATTCAACCAACGCGTGCACTATAGACTCGCACATCGCAGGGTCACAGATGCATGCCGGGCTCTCCTTACACTTGAAACGATGCAAGTACTCGGAGAACCCGCCATGCCCCGTGAACACCTGCGTTGTGATATGGTCTATCGGGATTTTCCTCACCAAGCTGTGGGCCTCCACAGCGTCGGGGAAGAAGAGTTTGGTGGTGGACGCGGTTTCCCCTTCCACGTAGCGCCCGTTCCACTCGTCAACAGACTCCTTGCGGATTTGACTCTTGACGAATGAAACGGGACATCTATCGTAGTGGGGCCGCGTCTTGAGCTTCAGCGCAGCATCCTTTGCGAGCTCGTCGGCTCGCTCGTTTCCCTGCAACCCTGCGTGTGCTTTTATCCAAAAGAGCCTAATGTTTTGGTTGCGTTCGTTGGCAAGTTGTAATTTTGTATTAATTTCGAACGCCAGGGGATGCAGGGAGACGCCGCTAGCCACCGTTTCCAGGGCCGCCCTAGAGTCACTCAGGATGCTGCACTGCGGCCTCCCACTTTAACTGCTTCTTCCACGGCCCTGTGGAGGGCCAGTATTTCTGCCTGGTAGACGGTGCAGAAGGATTCTAGTTTTAATTTTATGGATTTGGTCTCGGCGGCGTTCTCCCAAATGGAGACCGCCGCTCCGACTTTGCCTTTGATTTTGCTGCCATCGGTGAATAGGCAGAGGCCAGCGTTGAGTATCTCGTTCACTTCTGCACCGTCCACCAAGCATTGGTAAGTTACCCCGGTTCTCTGCGCTGGATGGTAGAGCTTTTCGAAGGCCACAGGACGTTCCACCTCTCGGTCTCCCACTGCGCGCCGGGAGTACCCCCTCTTGATTTCGTATAGGGAAGCATTTTCCCTTATGCGAATATCAAGGGGCAGTATCCCTGCCAGCAGTAGGGCCGAGTTTAGTGAGACCGTCCTGTAGGCCTTCGTCAGCTTCTGCGCGAAGCCTCTCTGCACCGCGGCGAGCTGTTTTCGCACCCCTAGCTTATTTGCGGCCGGTGCCCAAGCACTGGCTGCGTACAAAATCGTCGGTTCTACCACCGCTGTGTATAGTGTTTTCACCATCTCTGGCCCCAAGCCCCACTGGATTTTTGCCGCCCGAGATAACTGGTGGTAGAACGCCAGAGCCTTCCTGCAGACGTCTGTGATGTGCGCTTTGAAGGTCAGCCCGTCGTCAATGGTTACGCCCAGGATCTTGATCTGCTTTTCCAGGCCAATGTCCACCCCACCCATGTGAAGGATTGGAGAATCATATTTTAACTTGCGTGTGATCACCATCGCTTTTGTCTTGTGAGGCGCGAAATTGAGTTTGTTTTTGATTCCCCAATCCCTCACATACGCGAGGGTGTCATTGGCCTGGCGTTGGATCTGTGCCATCTCGTGTCCGTCGAATACGAGCACTACGTCATCCGCAAATGCTTGGCAGTGACATCCTCTGCCACTCAGCCCATACAGTAGTGGGTCGAGGAGCAGGTTCCAGAAAGTCGGACCCCCAATGGAGCCCTGGACGCATCCTTTGGAGGTCCACCTTTCTACTTCCTCCTCAGCGTATCTCACCCTGACCTTCCTGCTCTCTAGGTAGCTATCTATCACCCTTCGGATGTTAATTGGACATTTTTCCTCCGACAGTCTGACCCTTATGGCCGGCCACCAAGCGTTGTCGAAGGCTCCCTCTATATCCAATGAGATAACCACCGTTATCTTTTTCTCTTTTAATTTGGTTCTAATATGTTTCATTAGTATATAGAGGGAGTCTTCGGTGCTCCTCTGGGGCATAAAGCCAAACTGCCGGGGGTTTGTCCTTGGGTGAAGATGCCACCTAACCCGGCCCACTACCATCTTCTCCAGTATCTTTCCCATCACTGGCAAAAGGCCTATAGGTCTGTAGGACTTGACGTGCGTGTAGTCCTCCTTGGCAGGCTTACGGAGGATGATCACCGTAGCCTCCTTCCAGATGGTCGGGAAGTGGCCAAGTTCTAGGCACTTATTTGCCAGGGATAGGAAAAATTCCGGGTGGCTGTTTATGGCTTCCCTGCAGATATCCGCCGTTAAACCATCCGCTCCTGGGGCCTTCTTTGGGTTAAAGCTGTTGCAGCCGCCCGGAGTTCCTCTACCGTAAATGGCGGGTCATGGGTTCCATCATCGACTGCAGCATTTACTTGGGCGGCTGCTTCCCTTATTCTTCGATGTTCTGGATTGTCTTTCAGCGGATCATCTGCAGGGTAGAACGTCACCGCCAGCAGTTCCGCCGATCCTTTGGAGTTGAGGATCTGCCCTCCACTGGTCAATGGCAGGTCCTCGTGCCTCTTGGAGATTTTTCCTATACATCTGTATATCCCTTCCCAGATGGTCTCTCTGTTTTGTGTCTTACAAAACTCCTTCCAACTTTCCGTTTGTGCCCTCTTGGCTTCTGACTCATATCTTTCTTTTGCTTGCAGGTACTCAGCGACGACCTTGGATCTTCGGACTGGTGCGGCGCATCGGATTCTTCTCTTCCTGGTGGTGACTTCTTTCTTCATCTTCGCGAGCTCTTTGGACCACCATGGTAAGTTTATATTATTTTTATTCTTCTTTACAGGTAATGTTTCTTCACATGTCTTCAAAATTATTTGCGTGTATCTGTTCACTATATTGTCCATTTCTGTTTTATTATTGATTTTTTCTATTTCTTCTTTTGTAATTTTTTGGTCTTTTATTATTTGTTCTAATTTTTTGTTAAACTGCTCCCAATTGGCTTTCTTTGTATTAAATTTTCTCGTCGTTTTTGAATTTTGTTTATAGTACTTTATTTTTATTTTGTTAATTTTAAATAAAATGCAATTATGATCGGAGCTTGCCATGGTGGTGTCTACTCTCCAGTCCTCCACCAGGTTGAGAAGATCCTCCGTGCACGCTGTCACGTCAATGTGGCTAGTCAAAAGCCTGCCTCCCCTCACTGTTTCAAATGTCGGCGTCGGGTCGTCGTTGAGCACCTGCAGTCCGTGCTCCAAGAGTGTACCCGCCATTTCGTCTCCCCTGGAGTCAGTGTCCCCGCTGCCCCACCAAACGCTTTTGGCGTTGGTGTCGCCCCCTATGAGGATTCCACGGGATCCCAGTTTTCCAACTATGTTCCCCAGTTGCTCCAAGTATGGCCCAATGGGTTTGTCAGGTTCAAAGTAGAACGAAATGACCACTAGTTCTCGGGCTCCGGTTTGGATCTTCACCACTGTGATGTTGGTTGTGGTTAGGGTCGGGCATTGGGTCACGATCAAGTCGTCATTGAACACCGCAATGGCTGACTTGACCACGGCCCCATGCCCATTATCACCCTGGAAGATCCTCACCCCCCGGTGATCTCTCATTCTACCTTGCCCCCCCACGTAGGGTTCCTGGAGCAGCGCGAAGTCGACCTTCCGCTGTTTGGCCTCCAGAAGAAATTCTAGCGTTGCTAGTTGTTTCCTCTGGAGGTTGGCTTGCGCCACGGTTGTCGACCCCGCGCCTGCTGGGGAAGGAGTCTGATCTGGGTTCCTAGAGTCCACCTTAGCAGTATGCTACGGCAGACCTAGCTAGGACATCCCACTTCCTCCTCACAGGGCACTCCGGGCTAAAGGCATTGTGATCGGCCCCGCCCAGCTTGGCTTTCGCGCAATTGCAGCACGTCGGGGGCGCCCTCGCCAGCCAGTCGGCACATTCCGACCTGTGGTGAGCACCCCCGCAGTGACTGCACGCGTCCACCTGCTCCCGGCAGAACCGCTTACCATGCCCGTAGCCCAGGCAGCGTGAGCACTGAATCAGGGGGGACTGATCCTCAACTCTGATTCTTTGGACATCTATATGGACCGACCCCGCCTCGGTGAGTCGCTTCCATACTATGGGTGGCACTTGTATCGCAACGTGCGACGCGTGCGGGTTCCTAGCCCTCCTCCTAAACTTCACCTTTAGGCTTGTGCCATCCCCGCACACGTCCCCGAGTAGTTCCTTATTTTGGATGACGAGTGCCCGTATTATATCTTCGTCCTTGTTATATGTTAGGACATCCCTCAGCAGGACCATGGGTTCTTTGTTTTTGACTTCCTCCAACTTTAGGTCCTTTCCCGCCTTGCTCAGCCTTTCTTTCACTCTACCTATTTCTTCCCTTGTCTTGCATCCAACGATAACTTTCCTATCCTTTGCCTTTCTAATCCTGTCTATTTTCATTCCTTCCTCTCTCGCGTTTAGTGTTGTTCTCACCTTCTCAAAGACCTCTTCCCCCGATGCCTCCTCGTTCGTGGCTGTTATGACGATGGAGTGCATCGTGGTCACTACTGGCTCTCTTTTCTTGTCTCCCGTTACTGCAGCTGCATAGCTTTTTCCTTCTTTCATATACTCTTTGTGTGCCTTTATCTCTTCCTTTAGCTCTGTCATTTCTTCTTTGTTCTTTTCTAGCATTTTGCTATGCTGGTCCAATTTCTTTAGCAGCAACTCGTGCTTGGTCCAGTCTTCTTTTGCCGAGTCTTTTGCCACATCTGCTTTCCCGACTGATTCGGGGCTCCGGGTCAAGTCTTTTATTTCTCTTCTTTGATCTTTCTTTCTTTCTCCTTCACTTTCTACTACTATTTTATATAACTTTTCAGTGGCCTCCAGTACGTCGTTTTTAATTTCTGTCTTAATGTTCCTGCTGTTGCCAATCTGCAGTTTTATTTTCATAAGGCATGCTTTTGCCTCGGCGACTCTACTCATGCCCACTGTGTTACTAAGCGGCGAAATCGTCGGGAGTGTCCTCTTTGTCTGCCCTTTTGTGTCTGGTTGAGGGGCTCTGGGCTTGGGTCTCGCAGGTCCGGCTGTGCCGCTTCCCTCCGGTCTCTCCATTTGAGCCTCAAGGCTCAGTCGTGCCTGCGCGACCTTTGTCCCTGGGATTTCCATCGGGCTTTGTTCTTTTTCCGGTGTTTTGCTTTTTGCTCTTGTTTCTTTAGCGGGCGTACGGAAGCCAAACATGCTTAGGGGCCAGAGGTGATGTTAGGGGAAATGTCAATAATAAAAAGAGCCTGCAAGTGTAAAGAGCTTGCAGGACTGAATTTGTCAAAATGAGTGGTTGATGAGTGTAAAGGCTCATCAACTGTCAACTGTCAGAATGTGGCTGTTTTCTATTTTTAAGTGTCAACAGCTCGCCGCGTGCAGCGAGGTGATCCTGTAGATCACGTATTTATAGTGCACGTCTAATTTTTAATTGTCAATTCAGATAAGTACAGTTGATACAGTATAAATTAGTAAATAGTATATTTTCTGTCACAGACAGTTGAGTCTTATTTCTAGCTTATCCTACTTATTCTAATATACTACTCTGTTTTTCTTTTACAGGTATCCAGCGCCTCAATGGCTCAGGTCTCCAGCAAGGTAAGTATGTTTTTCTTTGTTTTGAGTTTACAGTGGGGGGGAGAGGGAAATTCGGGATTCCCTTGGGGCCAAAAGATAGGTCTCGAAGAGACGCTTCCATAAACCCAAGGTCGAGGGGTCTAGGATGGATATTGACGGAGATAGGTATAGGGGGGGTGAGGTTAAAATTTTTCGGGGCTGAAGGGGGAAGGGATGGGTATCGTGGGAAGAGTTTTAGAAGCTTCAAAATTTCTTTTGAAGTTTGGGGGGTCGAGGGTGGGGAATTTTGGAATTCGCATGGGGCCAAAAGATAGGTCTCACAGAGACGCTTCCAATGAACCCAAGATCGAGGGGTCTAAGATGGATATTAACGGAGTTATGGTTAGGGGGGGTGAGGAAAAATTTTTACGGGGTGAGGGGGGGAGGGAGGGGGTCTCGTGGGGGGACGTTTGGGAACTTCAAAACTTATTTTGAAGTGGAGGGTCGTGGGGGGGGGATACTGGGATACCCCTGGGGCCAAAAGATAGGTCTCGCCGAGACGCGTCTAATGAACCCAAGGTCAGAGGTCTAGGACGAATAGTGAAGGAGATATGGGTGGGGGGAAACGGTTAATATTTTGGGTTTGAGGAAGGGGTGGGAGGGGGAAGATCTCCCTCTGACGAAACAAACGAGTCCAAACTCAGGTACTCTATCTTTTATAACTACGGAGTTATGGCCGTTTAAAATTTTCCAAGATGGCGGCCTGTTTTGGCTTTTTGCTCGTTTCTGCCGTTCCTTTTGGTCGAATTTACCCGAGTTTGGGCTCGTTTCACTCGTACTGACCTCGCGGATGTACCTGTATTAAAAGTTTCACAAAATTTTTTGAAAATTTTATGTCAAATTTTTGAGGCTTAAAATGAGGGTCTCATCCCAGCTCAGCTACTATCAAAACCCGCTGCTCTCTACGACCAATAGTTTAGAAGCTACGGCTGTTTAAAAATTTTCAAAATGGCGGCCGTTGGCGCGGAAAACTCGTAACTCCCGCTCTATCTATCGCAGAGAACCCGTGTTTGGGCTCAAATTATGAGGAATTTTGTCCTCTTTAACAATATGACCAGAGAAGAATTTTAAGTTTAATATTTAATGAATTATTTACAAAAATGTGTTAAAAATGTAATAACTCGAAAACTATTTTTCGAAATTTTTTGTAAAAAATGCTTAAATTAACAGTAAATTATGTACTATTTTACAGTCTATTAAAATTTTTAAATTATCTAAAATTGGCGAAACACGTGTTTTTCAAAAATTATATTTTTCAAAATATTTCAAAAACTACCAATGGGAAAAATCCAAAATTTTAAAAGTAGGTTAGGCCTATGATTCCCTTTATGGGAAAAATATAAAATATATATGTTATCGATCTTATTTACTAGTTATCTAAAGTTAAAGTTTAAATTTTTTTTTAAAAATTTACAATTTCGCTTACTGAGCTAAGTATGGACTTCTTTTTTGCGGTCTTCGACTGGATTCGGTCCTCCAGTGATGTCAGCTAGTCGATCCCGTCTTCAAAAATTTCCGCGCGCAGCTGGAACACGAACCTCGTGGCCACGCGGTACTTGTTTTTCTTCTTATATTTCCGCGAGCTCGACTCGGCTCGCGGAAAGAGGGGTGTCAAAATTTGCGCCTCAACGAGGGCTTTCAGGAGGCACCAAAAAATGTATGGGTCGTCGATCTATATCTCGAGCGCCAGGTCAAAAACCACTTTTCTAACCTCAAAATTGGTTAACTTCGCACTAAAACTTTTTATTCTTTCACTTCCGGGTCTGAGCACTATTTGCCCTTTATAGAGCGTCACTTTACACGCACTTTGACGTATCACACGTCGTTATCACTCAACTTTTCACTATTTTCTCGAATTTTTTCGTGCGGAGCGTTCCGTAAACACTGCTCTCGTGACCGCGGATCGAGTGCGACTGGTTAGGTTAGGTTAGGTTAGGTTAGGTTAGGTTAGGTTAGGTTAGGTTAGGTTTTTTTTTTTTTTTTTTTTTTTTTTTTTTATAGGTTAGGTTTTTATAACCTAACCTTCTTTCATTCCCCCAACAAGTTGTCAGAGCCGTTGTTATGTCTTGTTCATTGTCGTCAGTTTTTATATATTTTGCTAATTTTTGTAATTTGTTTATTTTCACTTCTTTATAATCTTTTCTTTTTAATGTGCCGAGAATATCTACTTTTATCACTTCAATTATTTTATTCGTTTTATACTCTAGTTTCTATAGCTTCTTTATTTCTGTTTATAATTATATTACTTTTATTTACGCCATTTAAAGCTTTAAACACGCTAAATTTTACTATATTTTAATTTATCTTTACCTATATTATGCAATTTAAAAGAAACAACTGTTTTGTATTTCTAAGTAATCTTCTGTTTTAAAACACTGTACACCGTCAAATTTTCTTTATATCATTTTACTTCTTTATTTCTATTCTCTTGTAATTTTTAACTATTAATTTTTGTTACTTTTTCTATTTTATTCGCTGTGTTCTTTACAATATGTCAAGTGTGTTGCTGTTTATATTATCTTTTGCTTTTTTTTTTTTTTTTTTTTTTTTATCTTTTATTATACATTTCATGTTATACTACTTTAGTATAATCTTATATTATACTTTTTAGTATAATTCTTATTTCTTATTTGTATTTATATCTGTTCTATATATATCTATGTAAGTCCATCTGTGACAGTGACTATGGAAGCTTTGTTGCCGCTTCAGTTTTATCAATAGCGGATATTGATTGCCATAATCAGCATCGTCGTCTATCCAGTCGGCTGCTTCTCCAATTTGCTGGTGGTATGCATTCTTTCCTCTTCCGATGGACTCAACTTCAGCAGTACGCCACTGCAGATCTCGCGAGATTCTCCCATTTTCTCCGTATTGGGCATTCACTGCTGAATGCATTATGCCCCATGCTGCCCAGTTTTGCCTTTTGGCAGTTGCAGCAGGACGGAGTTGTATCTGCCATCCAATCCGGGCAATTGGATCTTATATGTGGTCCTCCACAATGGCTGCAGGCGTCGACTTGGTCATGACAAAACTTTTTGCCATGACCATAGCCGAGACATCGCGAGCATTGTATAAGTGGGGACTGATCCATGACTCGGACCCTCTGGACATCAATGTGGGCGACTCCTTCCTCGGTGAGTTTTTTCCAAATTGGCGGCGACACTTGCATTATCACGTGCGAAGTGAGTTGATTTCTTGCCCGTCTTTTATATTTAATTGTCATCCTTATGTCCTCTTGTTTAATTCCTTGCAATAGATGTTTATTTTGTGTTTCAATAGCTTTTAAAATGTCTTCATCTTGGTTGTAATTTAAAACGTCTTTTAATATTATTAGCGGATCTTTATTTTTAATTGTTTCTACTTTCAGATCTTTTCTTGTACTTTTAATTTTGTCCATAACTTTATTCAATTCTTCCTCTGTTTGGCATCCTAATATAATTTTCCTATCCTTGGCTTTTCTTATTCTGTCTATTTTAAGTCCTTCTTCCTTGGCATTAATCGTCGTCCTAACTTGATTGAGGATCTCTTCTCCCGTGGCGGCAACGTTTTTAGACGTTATCGCCACCGAGTGGATAGTCTTGTTTGGTGTTGCTTTGGGAGGCGGTGTGGCCACAGCCCCGGCGTACGTTTGTGGAAATCGTGCTTCTTTCCACTCCTCCCGATGTTTCTGCAACTCTTCGTTTAAATTTTCTATTTCTTTTTTGTTTTGTCTCAAAATTTCTTTATGATCCGCTAATGCCTTTAGAATATCCAACTTTTCCTCTTTCGTCTCGTTTTGTTCCTCCAGTTTTCCGTCCAGTTTTTCCCCATCAGGGGTTTTTGTCTTGTTTATCCTTTCTTCTTCTGCCTCTTTTACAAGCTTAAAGAGTCGTTCAGTTGCTTCGATGACATCATTTTTAATTTCAGTCTTCAGATTGCGACTGTTGTTGATCTGAATCTTAACCTTCATCAGGCAAGCCTTCGCTTCTGCTGTTCGACTCCTATTTTCCGCTGTTAAAGTTGTACCGGGGTTGGGTTTTGACCTATGCTTCGCAGGCCCCGCGGGTTTCATCGTCTCCATAGGGCTGTTCAATTTTGACTCGATACTCCGCCTGGCCTGCGCAACATTGGTCAGAACCTCATCCGGACTTAATGTTTCTGGGGACCTATTGACTGGACCGGAGGATACAGGCACATTCTTTGCTGGCGTCCTAAAACCAAACATATTTTCGAGTTATATTGTGGGGGAACACGTCTGGAAATTCAAATCCACTGGGTGTAGGAGGCCCGGTTAGGTTAGGTTAGGTTAGGTTAGGTTAGGTTAGGTTAGGTTAGGTTAGGTTAGGTTAGGTTAGGTTAGGTTAGGTTAGGTTAGGTTAGGTTAGCCGCGAAGCGCCTCGATGTGGAGGCCGCGAAGGAAGCTGCCATTGTTCAGGCGTGGCTCCCCGTGCCGGACGGGCCGGTGCGGGTCGATGAAGAGGCGGAATGGTTCGGGGTGGCGATGTCGCGAGTCTGCGACGCGGCCATGCCCCGGGTCACCCGCCTCCCAGCGAAGCGCCAGGTGTACTGGTGGTCGGCCGAGCTCACAGAGCTGCGCGCGGCTTGCCAGGTCGCGCGCCGCCGACTCGCCAGGCACCGTCGTCGTCGGACCCGTAGACCCGGCGACGACGAGCAGGGGCAGCACCTTCTCGACCTCCACAGAGAGGCGAAGAGAGCGCTGCGGGTGGCCATCGCGCAAGCGAAGGCCGCGGCGAACGAAGAGTTCCGGAGGTCTCTGGACAGAGATCCGTGGGGGCGCCCGTACCGTGTGGCGATGCGGAAATTCCGCCCATGGGCGCCCCCCTTGACCCAGAGTCTCCGGACCGACCTCTTGGAGGACGTCGTCGCGGCCTTGTTTCCGGCCACCGAGGAGTTCACTCCTCCACCGATGGCGCCACGTCCACCGGCGCCATCGTCGTTGGTTTCGGTAAGGGATATCCCGGAGGTTTCGCCGCAAGAACTAGAGGCGGCAGTGCTTCGGCTGCGGGGCAAAAACTCGGCCCCGGGTCTCGACGGAGTGCCCGGTCGTGTCTGGGTGCTGGCCGTCGAGTCGCTGGGTACGAGGCTCCGCGGCCTTTTCTCCGCGTGCCTTGAGCAGGGCATCTTCCCGTCGCGGTGGAAGACGGGCAAGCTTGTCCTGCTCCGCAAAGAGGGGCGACCCGCAGATTCGCCCTCGGCCTACCGGCCGATTGTGTTGCTCGACGAGGTGTGCAAACTCTTCGAGCGCGTAGTCCACGCGCGCCTCGTCGAGCATCTGGAGGGAACGGGCCCGGATCTGGCGGACTGCCAGTTCGGGTTCCGGCGGGGCCGGTCGACGGTCCACGCGATTCTGCGGGTGAAGGCACAAGCGGAGCGTGCGGTGTCCCGGGGTAGAGTCGTGGTGGCGGTGTCTCTCGACATCGCCAACGCGTTCAACACCATGCCCTGGGCCTGCATCGAAGAAGCACTGCGGTACCACGAGGTGCCGCCCTACCTTCGGCGTCTGGTGCACTCGTACCTTTCTGACAGGTGCGTTGTGTATCCGGGCGCCGACGGGTGGCACCGTAGGGAAGTGTCGTGCGGTGTTCCACAGGGCTCGGTTCTTGGGCCGCTCCTGTGGAACATCGGCTACGACTGGGTGTTGCGTGGTACCAACCTTCGGGGCGTCGCTGTCGTCTGCTACGCGGACGACACACTAGTGACAGCGACGGCCAGGACGTTCCAGAGGTCCGCCCTGCTCGCCTCGTTCGGTACTGGACTGGTGGTGAGCAGGATTCGGCGACTGGGCCTCACGGTGGCCCTCGACAAGACCGAGGCCGTGTGTTTCCACGGTCCTCGGTGTGGGCCTCCGCCAGGGGCCCACATCACGGTGGAGAGCGTGCGGATTCCCGTCGGCTCGAGGATGAAATACCTCGGTCTCGTCCTCGACAGTCGATGGGATTTCCGCGCGCACTTTGAGGAGTTGTCGCCGAAGCTGGTGAGGGCGGCGGGCGCACTGGGGCGCCTGTTGCCCAACACTGATGGTCCTGGCATCCCTTGCCGAAACCTTTATGCTGGAGTCGTGCGGTCCATGGCCCTCTACGGGTGTCCCGTTTGGGCCGAGTCCCTGGGCGACCGTTGCGTCCGCCTGCTGCATCGTCCGCAGCGCATGGTGGCGCAGCGGATTATCAGGGGCTACCGCACGGTCTCGCACGAGGCGGCCTGCGTATTGGCGGGAACTCTGCCCTGGGTGCTAGACGCGAGGACCCTTTCGTCGGCTTTCTTCCGGCGAGAGGAGGCGTCCGGGCGTGGGCAGAGGTTGGTCCCCCGAGAGGTCGAGGCCATTTTGGCCTCCCTCCGCAGGTCCGCTGTGGAGGAGTGGCGTTCCAGGCTGGAGAGCCCTAGTGCTGGTACGAGGACCGTCGCGGCAGTGCGACCTGTCCTCGAGCAGTGGCTGGACAGGCGCCACGGCGCGCCGACTTTCCGGCTGACGCAGGTGCTCACCGGGCACGGCTGCTTCGGTGCGTACCTGTGTCGCATAGCCGGAGCGGAGGAGTCCGCCGTGTGCCACCATTGTGGCAACTGCCGTGAGGACACGGCCCAGCACACGCTGGAGGAGTGCCCAGCCTGGGACGAGGAGCGCAGCGCTCTCGTCGCGGTCATCGGTAGCGACCTTTCGCTGCCGGCCGTGGTCGCCGCCATGGTCGGCAGCCGGAGTTCGTGGCGAGCCATGCTCTCCTTCTGCGAACGTGTCATTTCGCAGAAGGAGAGCGCTGAGCGGGATCGGGAGCAGACCGATCCCGCTCGTCGCCACAGGAGACGTAGGAGGGCGCCGGGACAACAACTAACCCGGCGCCGCAGAGGCCACGCGGGGCCGCCGTCCCTACCTTGGCGGCCCCCGAGACGTGACGCTACAAGCGTCTCATGCCGCGTCGCTAAGCGGCGGTGCACAAGAGGCGGTCCTGGCGCGTCCGCTCAACGGTAACCCGGGGCCGTCTCTGTAGTGCACCGATGGTGGCCGACGCGGGGTTTTTTAGTCGGTATTTCGGCGCGTATTGTGGTAGGGACCCGACCCAGCGGCCGCCCGTCCACATCCACGGGCGGCACAACATCTCGCTGGGCTCGGAAGGCGCCGGTGAGTCCGACACACCCTCGCCCCTTCGGGGGTGGGATGGTCCGTAAAGGGATTTTCCCCGCGAGAAAAAAAAAAAAAAAAAAAAAAAAAAAAAAAAAAAAAAAAAAAAAAAAAAAAAAGGTTAGGTTAGGTTAGGTTAGGTTAGGTTAGGTTAGGTTAGGTTAGGTTAGGTTAGGTTAGGTTAGGTAGGTTAGGTTAGGTTAGGTTAGGTTAGGTTAGGTTAGGTTAGGTTAGTTAGGTTAGGTTAGGTTAGGTAGGTTAGGTTAGGTTAGGTTAGGTTAGGTTAGGTTAGGTTAGGTTAGGTTAGGTTAGGTTAGGTTAGGTTAGGTTAGGTTTTTATAACCTAACCTTCTTTCATTCCCCCAACAAGTTGTCAGAGCCGTTGTTATGTCTTGTTCATTGTCGTCAGTTTTTATATATTTTGCTAATTTTTGTAATTTGTTTATTTTCACTTCTTTATAATCTTTTCTTTTAATGTGCCGAGAATATCTACTTTTATCACTTCAATTATTTTATTCGTTTTATACTCTAGTTTCTATAGCTTCTTTATTTCTGTTTATAATTATATTACTTTTATTTACGCCATTTTAAAGCTTTAAACACGCTAAATTTTACTATATTTTAATTTATCTTTACCTATATTATGCAATTTAAAAGAAACAACTGTTTTGTATTTCTAAGTAATCTTCTGTTTAAAACACTGTACACCGTCAAATTTTCTTTATATCATTTTACTTCTTTATTTCTATTCTCTTGTAATTTTTAACTATTAATTTTTGTTACTTTTTCTATTTTATTCGCTGTGTTCTTTACAATATGTCAAGTGTGTTGCTGTTTATATTATCTTTTGCTTTTTTTTTTTTTTTTTTATCTTTTATTATACATTTCATGTTATACTACTTTAGTATAATCTTATATTATACTTTTAGTATAATTCTTATTTCTTATTTGTATTTATATCTGTTCTATATATATCTATGTAAGTCCATCTGTGACAGTGACTATGGAAGCTTTGTTGCCGCTTCAGTTTTATCAATAGCGGATATTGATTGCCATAATCAGCATCGTCGTCTATCCAGTCGGCTGCTTCTCCAATTTGCTGGTGGTATGCATTCTTTCCTCTTCCGATGGACTCAACTTCAGCAGTACGCCACTGCAGATCTCGCGAGATTCTCCCATTTTCTCCGTATTGGGCATTCACTGCTGAATGCATTATGCCCCATGCTGCCCAGTTTTGCCTTTTGGCAGTTGCAGCAGGACGGAGTTGTATCTGCCATCCAATCCGGGCAATTGGATCTTATATGTGGTCCTCCACAATGGCTGCAGGCGTCGACTTGGTCATGACAAAACTTTTTGCCATGACCATAGCCGAGACATCGCGAGCATTGTATAAGTGGGGACTGATCCATGACTCGGACCCTCTGGACATCAATGTGGGCGACTCCTTCCTCGGTGAGTTTTTTCCAAATTGGCGGCGACACTTGCATTATCACGTGCGAAGTGAGTTGATTTCTTGCCCGTCTTTTATATTTAATTGTCATCCTTATGTCCTCTTGTTTAATTCCTTGCAATAGATGTTTATTTTGTGTTTCAATAGCTTTTAAAATGTCTTCATCTTGGTTGTAATTTAAAACGTCTTTTAATATTATTAGCGGATCTTTATTTTTAATTGTTTCTACTTTCAGATCTTTTCTTGTACTTTTAATTTTGTCCATAACTTTATTCAATTCTTCCTCTGTTTGGCATCCTAATATAATTTTCCTATCCTGGCTTTTCTTATTCTGTCTATTTTAAGTCCTTCTTCCTTGGCATTAATCGTCGTCCTAACTTGATTGAGGATCTCTTCTTCCCGTGGCGGCAACGTTTTTAGACGTTATCGCCACCGAGTGGATAGTCTTGTTTGGTGTTGCTTTGGGAGGCTGTGTGGCCACAGCCCCGGCGTACGTTTGTGGAAATCGTGCTTCTTTC
>WUWR02000303.1:0-38616 GCA_009982885.2 Hyles vespertilio | reverse complement strand
ATATCATTATACATTTTAAATACACGCAACGTCAAGCACGTTACACCTTTCACTTATTGCTTGATGGTAAGGGCTTGGAAAATACTCAACCGCATCACTCTTTCATCTATGGCCAGAGGCCTGTAAGCAAGCCTTAAACAGACGCACGGATGAAAAAAGAGCAGCGTCAGGATGTGATTGCCGGGCTTCTTTTCCCTTTACGCAAATAAACGTTCGGGGCATTGAGATCATAACGCCTGGCTCATACTTACTACATGGCAATTACTATCCTTCCCGCATTTAGCGTGTCTGTTTCTGGATCACGGACGTATAATTGCTATTAAATGGCCACTGTCATTACCATCCGAATAAAAATGAAAATCTGTCGGTTTGTGCTTCCATTTCGGGCTGAATCAATTCCCAAAGCAATATCTGCCCAGAAACAGCGGTTTTATATACGCCATATTCATTGCCTATCTGCCAGTAAGGTCGGACTCGGTGCCGTTCACCTCCCAGGCTCCCACTTACGTAGCTGTAGAATCACCGGATTGTGGCGACGACCCTTCGTGCATTAACGCCAGTGCCGGTCGGTGCCTTGCTTACTCGGGTATCAGATTCACCCATCGCATGGGATCTGTTGCAGGGCACGCGTCACCATCTCAACTGCCACCCGCCTTCCTGCGGACTCTACTTCGGCCGCACGGTTGCCGCCTGAAGCTCTGTGCCGCATCTGCGCCACTAATGTTGCAGCTCAAATGCCCGCTGCAATGACGAATGGGTCGCCCGGTCGACGGCGGCTTCGGTCGGGACCTGCCCAGCTACTTATCTGCCAATCACCTGCAACACCTGCACATCCTGCTTCACCTCGGCGCATCCGGGGCTGTAAATACGCTTACGCTGCGCCACGCCCTGAGCAGCATCGCGCACCACCGCCCGCCCGATGCCCGCCAGCGTGGCCATAGACATGCTGATAGAATGCCGTCTGATAGCGTAAACGCTCACATGAAATCATAGACATGGGGCAGTTCAACCCGGGCCTGATGAAAGCGCGTCGTACCACTGCCGGTCAGGTCGCTGCCCGAGCATCCCAGTCATCATCGCGCTCCACCTCATTCTGTGGGTGTTCACCAGTGCAATCACGTCACGACCGTTATCCGCGCGCTGAGCATAGACATCAATCCAGTCCGCATAGAGCGTGCCTGTGCTGTAGAACTTCTCACCGGCTGATACCGCCATCCCCCCTCATCGGGAGAAACCTGAGTATTGACCTCACCCAGCTTCACCGCGCCGATCTCGCTCCAGCCTCTGCCACCAGCTCACCGTCCACAAAGCGGCGGAACCAGCGACGCCGATCCTCACTGGCTGGCTGGTTCAGGCGATCCTCAATAAATGCGAAGTGCGCACGCAGCGCCTGTGGCAGGTTCGAATCTGCCTCAGCCAGTTCGGTCAGCAGAGCAAATAACTGCGGCAGCGAAACCCCAAAGCCGCCTTCTTCTTTAGGGATACGCAGGGTGCCGAAGGCGCGCCGCTTTCAGCCAGCTAATCGGTTCATGCAACAGTGTGCGTTCGGTTTCACGGGCACTTGCCCCCTCAGCGATGCGGGCGAATAGCGGCCTTGAAATGCTTGAACCAGTTCGGCAAATTCGGTACGATTTAATTCAGACTGAATCCTCTCCTGAGTCGGGTTGTTCATCGTGTCCTGTCGGGTCGGTTCAAAACGAATGATTAACAGGAAAATAATCGGGGATAAGGGCGGCCAGTGAGACAATCCAGAACATATTGGTGCCGGAACGCGCCTGCAAATTGGCAGAATAAAAAGCGCCAGCGCGCTGGGCCCCACCGGGAGAGCGAACGACTAAAGCCGACACCGGTGGCGCGTATGTGGGTCGGGTAGGAGAGCGCCGGATAGATACAGCAACTGCGCGCCGGGTCCCGAATCCCTCTGCAAAGACCATAAACCCAGCATCAGCACCGCAAACACGCACGCCATCTGTCGCCTGCGGATGACCGATCAAGTGCCAGCGAAATCAGTGCGATAAACTGCAGCGCAAATCCCGGACGTCGCGACATGCCGTTGAGGGAAATTTCCACGCCATTCGCATCCCCAACAGCCCGCCGGTAAAGGCGAACAACGCATTCAGTCCCAGCGAGGCAGAGATAGTTTCAAATACGCCGCGCCGAGAAATTGCGCCAGGATAGAGGGCAGGAAGAAAGCGATGGCGGTGTATTCAACGAAATACAGACGTTCATCACCGCACTGACGACCGTGGCGCTCCAGATAGAGGCTTCTGAAACAGTACGCGGAAATGCACTTTCGGCGTCGCTTAATCACCGCATCGGTTTTAGCGGGCGGCTCCTCATGCGCAACAATGCCGTAAGAGTCACGCAGAAATACGCACCGCAACCGCTCAGGTCGCCCTGATTCGCCGCCCACAGCGGTGACTCATTCATAAAGACTTACTGCGCACACGCAATAATCAGTAGCGCCGGTACGGGCGCCAAACAGCAGCGAGGCGCGCCACAGCCAGTCGATATGTTCGGCGGGCAGCAGGAAATAGAGTGCAAAAATAATAAAGAAGCAGGCAGACGAAGCGGCATACCACATCGGGCACCATGCTGCGAGGCGCGATGCTTTATTGCCCTTGCCGGAGAACTTAGAGAATTCTGGCCAGATAGGCCATGGCACCGTCAGATCGATCCCGACGGCCGATGCCCATCAGAAGCGGGCACCAATCCAACACCCAGACGTTGGGGGCCAGACCTGCCGCAATGGCGGAGACGACAAAAAACAACATGTCCGCCATAAACACTGAGTAACGGCCATATTTATCGGTCACCAGCCGCCGATCAGATTACCCACAATGGTGCCGATCATGATTGACGACGGTCACCAGGCCCGTGAGTACCGGGGTTAAACCAAACTCCTTACCACATCATCGATGCCGTAGGAGAGGGTAGTGAGATCGTAGGCATCAAGAAACACGCCGCCCAGCGCCAGGAAAACAATCCAGCGCGCATAGGCTGTTTTTTTCGGTGTTATTGTTGATCAGCCGGGCCACATCACTCACGATCGAACCGTTGAGAGTGAGGCGGTGGCGCAGTTAAGGTGTTGTCAATTTCTAATGTACTCATCGTATCCTCGTTATTATATTCAGCAGGTACGAGGGGTTTATATGAATTCCATGGCATAGTTAACAACCAACAAAATCAGATAACTATTATATTAATTCAATAAGAGATGGCTTATAGTTCACCCACACCAATCCCCATGAAATATAGAAATTCATCCGGTAGCATTCAGCGAAATTTTGTTTTTATACTGCTGAAACGGGTGAGGTTTCAGCAGTACTGGCAGACCGGTTCAGCAACGGTAACAGCAATGACCGGTCCGTAATGCCTGTCATCACCGGCGACAAGACGCACTCATGCTCTTTGCGCTTTGCTATGCGCCGGTTATTCATGCCGGACAGCCAGCCGTCTCTGTTATGAAACTTCCACCCTTGCTGCTGGCTGTTCCACACCAGCACTTCCGGCGATAACCGGCACCCGATGCGCAACGCCAGCCGCGGCCCCCTGGCCAAATAACTTTTCACGCAGCGTACCGGGCTGATACTCCTGCTTGTAGACGCCACGCTTTTGCAGTTCCGGCACCAGCAGTTCCACCACGTCAGTAAAGGTTTCGTGCGTCACGGCGTAGGCAATGTTAAAACCATCGACGTCTGTCTCTTCGAACCCAGCTTTGCAGCTCATCGGCCACCGTTTCGGCGCTGCCCACCAGCAGCGGACCAAATCCGCCAATGCCCACCAGTCTGCCAGGCCCTGCACCGTCCATTGGCAGTTTGGGAATCGGCAGTGGAGAATGTCTCAACCGCCGACTGAATCGCATTGGTGTGCAGATGTTTCAGTACCTGATCCGGCTGATACTGCCGAAATCAATGCCGGTCCAGCCTGAGATCAGCGCCAGCGCGCCTTCGTAACTGACATAGCGTTTGTACTCCTGCCATTTGGCCTGCGCCGCCAGGTCGGTTTCACCCACAATAACTGTCTGCAGGTTGAAGAATCAGTATGGGAGCGGGGATCGCGTCCCGCTTCAGCGGCTCTCCGGCGAATATCCGTCACGGTTTCCTTCAGGCAGAACTTTCGAAGGTGGCCAGCCAACGAACACGCATTCGGCATGCTCCGCCGCAAACGCTTTAACCCGCGGCTGGAGGGCGCCCGCCTGAATATAAGTACCGGCGTGCGCTGGTCGGCGTAAGGGGTTCACACAGATGGATGTTGCCGGGCAGCCTGGAAGAATTTAGCCCTGATGGATTATCGGATGGATTTTAAATATTCGGGTCGGATGAAAATATGACGTTCCGAATCGCGCAGGACCGCGCCATCTTCCAGCTTCCCTCCAGCAGCTTATAGCATACCCTGCAGATATTCATCGGCATAGTCGTAGCGCGCATCGTAGTCGGTTCTGGGCCTGATGTCCAATATTACGCGCGCACCGCTTTTCCAGATAGGAGGTCACAATATTCCAGCCAATGCGGCCTTTGTCAGATGAATCCAGCGTCGAGATCCGCCGCGCAAACGGGTAGGGGTTTCAAACGACAGTGAGGCGGTCAGGCCAAAGCCCAGATGTTCCGTCCACCAGCGCCATCGGCGTGATTAACGCCAGCGGAATCGTTTACCGGCACCTGCGTGGCGTGCCGAATCGCGGCCTGGTTATTACCGTTGAGCACGTCGTAGACCCCAAGCACGTCAGCAATAAACAGTCCATCAAACCTGCCGCGCTCCAGCAGGCGTGCTAAGGTCGGTCCAGTACTCCAGAATCTTTGTACTGCCAGGAACGATCCCGGGGATGCGCCCATAAGCCGGGCGATTGATGACCGACACAGTTCATATCGAAAGCATTCAGGGCGAATTTCACGTTGCGATGACATAGCGACTCCTGGGCGGATGCGGCAATCGCTTGCCGCCCACCTTTTAGTGATTGTTCCGGAAGAGTGATTCAGTAGATGAGTGAGCCGGGACATCGCTCGCTGATGGGCAGCGGCGTGGTGGAGAGTAGCTGGCCGTGCTACGACTCAGCGTGTTCTGCAACCTGCGGTAATCCCATGAGTTCGCCAAAGCGACCACGCGCGGCAGGCCCGGCCACATAGAGATGAGGATTAGCATCACCCTGCGCATTCAGCGTCTGTGACAGCGCGTTAACCTGAATGCCCAGCGCCAGCGGGTCGGGCTGAATCACGCCGTCGCCGTGGAGCTGGCGCAGCAGCGCGTTGCTTTTAAGCAGTGCGTTGTGCGCTGGCCCGGTGGTGACAATCACTTTATCCACCTCCCGGATTTCTGATTGCGCTCCACGCAGGCGCAGGCGTCAGCTGAAGATTGTTTCCCATCGCTTCCGCGCCCATCAGACGCGCCGCCAGCAGTGACAACTGACCGCTCGCCTGCTGCTGGTTGAGTATCTGGCTTATCTGCGGGGCAATCCGGTAGCGGTGAACATCCCACCAGGGGCGTAGATGGTGCAGAAAACGCTGCTGCTCATGCAGTGAAAGGCTCTGCCAGATACGCTGGCCGTTACGGGCGGATATCATCCAGCACCAGCTGCCAGGGGAGATTTAACGCGGCTGCCTGTTTTACCTCCTGACGCACCCGATGTACCAGCCACGTGCGCTGGCGGGCTGCGGCTGACTGTAATCCAGGGTGTAGCTCTCATCGCTGCCGATCAGGTTGGCTCGCGGCAGCTGTCCACGGCGTGAGAAGGCGGTAATCTCTCCGCGATGCTGCTGGCGATGCAGCGATGCCACCACATCGGACATGGTCAGGCCTGAACCTTAATCGCTACCCGATCGTCAGGTGCGACCTGTGCCAGCGCGCCATTCTGCCAGGGATTGGCAATCAACCCCGGATGCCCCTGTAAGGGCTTCAAGGCAGCGCAGGCAGGTCCGGCGGTGGATGGCTGATGGCCAAGCACCACCTGATCACCCGGATCTTCTGCCCTGAGGCTGTGGTCACTTCGCCATCCTGCAGCGCAACCGCGCTAGTCACGCAGATGACTAAGTTTTACCGGCGAATGCTGCTGCTGATGCACAAACTGCGCATTGACCCAGCGACCAAACTCACCGCGTTGCGGGTAGACATTGCCGTCACCGGCACAACGCGTCCGGTTCGGCCTGAAAGGCGGGCGATGCGCGATAGTCGCGGTCCAAATATGCCCTCCTCATCCCCAGCAAGCTGCATTCTGGCGGCTGGCACATTGATGCGGTGGCCGGATCGGTGGTGCCGTATGCCACACCCTGAGCAAGCTGCGCTCGTGGTTCAATCACCGTCACGTGCAACCCTGCCTGGCCAGCCCGGGCCAGATGGATCGCCAGCGCGGTGCCGGTAAAACCACCGCCGATAATGACTATCTGCTGCTGTGACATAAGCGAACCTTCTCTTCTGTTAACTGGCGCTGGCCTGTTTATCAGGACGACGGTCGCCGCCAATGGTTTCACCAAAAGGACCGGTGTTCACGCTGCGCTGTTTCTTTTCGGCGTTGGCAGCCAGCGGTAACAGCGGCATCACCAGTTCAGGCGAAACGGTGCGCCTCTTCAAGGTGCGGATAGCCGGAGAAAATAAAGTTCTCGATCCCCAGCGCCTGATACTCCCGATGGCGATCGGCTACCTGCTGCGGACTCCCCACCAGCGCAGTACCCGCACCGCCGCGCACCAGGCCGACGCCTGCCCAGAGATTGGGACCAATGCGCAGGCTGTCTCGCGAGCCCTGATGCAGCGCGCTCATCCGCGCCTGTCCGGCTGAGTCCATGCGGGCAAAGATCTTCTGCGCGGCGGCAATAGTCTCTTCATCCAGATGAGAAATCAGCCGATCGGCCGCCGCCCAGGCTTCCTCTTCGGTTTCACGGACAATGACATGCAACCGGATGCCGTAGGAGAGGCTACGGCCACTCTCCTGTGCCCGCTGACGAACTACACCGCCAGCTTTTCCGCTACCTGTTCAACCGGCTCGCCCCACGTCAGATAAGTGTCGATCTGATTCGCCGCAACGTCGATAGCGGCATCAGACGAGCCACCAAAATAGAGCGGTGGGCCATTTTCCTGCACCGGCGGGAAGAGGATCTCAGCGCCTTCCACGCGGATGTGATCACCCGAAAAATCGACCTTCCTCGCCTTTCAGCAGGCGGAGTAGACTCAAGAAACTCTCTGGTCCCTGATAGCGCTCTTCATGACTCAGAAAGATGCCGTCACCTTGTTCTCCACCGGATCGCCACCCGTGACCACGTTAATCAGTAAACGTCCGCCAGAAAGCCGATCCAGCGTAGCCGCCATACGCGCCGCCAGGCTTGGCGGTTGCAGACCAGGACGCACGGCCACTAAATAGCGCAGCTTTTGGTGATCGGTGCCAGCGCAGAGGCCACCAGCCAGGAATCCTCACAGCTCTTACCGGTCGGGATTAAATACACCGTAGTAGCCCAGATTATCTGCCGCCATCGCAAACCTGCTGTAAATAGGGGTAAATCGACTGCTCTGCCGCCTTCGGTGGTGCCAAGATAGCGCCCATCGCCATGGGTGGGCAGAAACCAGAAGAGGTTGAGGTTTTCCTGTGTCGCATGACTCATTAGCAGATTCCTTTATAACGATATTTGAATTTAATACATAGGCATAAATTCTTTAGTTATATAGGTGTTAGCAGGATGCGTGCCAGTCTGCTACTTAATATTATCTCATTAATTCAACGATATATTCATAATTTCGCTTGATGCATATTGCTGCATTTGCGACAGGTAAAGTTACAGCTGCTGCATTGGGCAACAATCCGGTCCGGTTAGCCTCTCGTTTCCGCGTTAGCCACGCGGTATGGTCCATGGCTTTCCAGTTAACCCGGTAAATGAGATGCAAATTACCAGCCCTGAGTTTGATTGACCCCGCATCGCGTGCCTTTAAAAGCGTGCTGGATCAGCTTGCGCCTACCGACGCGACGGTGCTGATCATTGGTGAAACCGGCACCGGCAAAGAGGTGATGGCGCGCTATCTGCATCATCACAGCGCCCGCAGCAGACAGCCATTTCTGGCGGTCAACTGTGGTGGCCCTCACTGAGAGTCTGGCGGAGTCTGAACTCTTTGGTCTGAGAAGGGGCATTTACCGCGCACAGGATCGCATCGCGGCTGGTTTGAGGCGGCAGAGGGCGGGACGCTGCTGCTGGATGAAGTCGGTGAACTGAGTGCGTCGCTGCAGGTGAAGCTGCTGCGCGTGCTGCAGGAACGCGAGGATTACCCGTGTGGGTTCCTCCAGGGCTGTAAAGGTCAATGTGCGAGTCATTGCGGCCACCAACCGCGACCTGGCGGTGGGCGATTCGTGAACGGCGCTTCCGGGAAGACCTTTACTACCGGCTGAATGTGGCCAGCGTCACGCTGCCGCCGCTGCGCCAGCGATGCGAAGATATCCCGGTGCTGGCCACTCACTTCCTGCAGCTCTATGCGCGCCGTCTGGGCCGACCTCAGTTACGTCTCAGTGAAGATGCTGTCGCCACGCTGATGAACTACAGCTGGCCGGGCAACATCCGCGAGCTGGAGAACACCCTGCATAATGCCGTCCTGCTCAGCAAAACCTCGCTGGTCACGCCGCATCAGCTGCGGCTGAATAACCTCACGGGTAGCGAGTTACCACCGGGAGAGGAGGCGCTGGATCAGTTTTTACGGCAGCAGATGCAGCAGAGCGAAACACCGCTCTATCCCCGGGTGATTGATGCGCTGATAAAGAATGCGCTGGAACTCACTCAGGGCAATCACTGCAGGCCGCCGCGCTGCTTGGCATCAGTCGTCATACGCTGCGCACCCAACTGGGCCATCTGGGAGTGATTAAACCGCGCCGCACTTCACTGCGTCAGCGCGACACTTCTCTGAATCAGCAGCCCGAACGGGAGCGGGAACTGCGCATCGGTTATCAGAAATTTGGCAACCTCGGCATCCTGAAAGCGCGCCAGTCACTGGAACAGCAGCTGGCCGATAGAGGCGTGAGCGTGCTGTGGAGTGAGTTTCCTGCGGGTCCGCAGCTTCTGCATGCGCTGAGCCAACAGGAGATCGATTTCGGCACGACCGGTGAAGTTCCTCCCCTTTTTTGCGCAGGCCAGCAACAGCCCGATGGTTTATGTGGCCTGGGAACCCGCCCGCCGCAGAGCGTGGCACTGCTGGTACCGAACAGCAGCCCGTTCAGCAGATTGGCGAGTCTCAGAGGAAAACGCATCGCCGTAAATCGTGGTTCCAACGTTCACTATCTGCTGCTGCAGATTCTGGATGAAGCGGGTTTAGGGCTGGATGATGTGCGCATCGTCTATGCACCGCCCAAATATCCGCTGACGCCCAGCGCTCTCAACGCAGTGGATGCCTGGATGATTGGGATATCGCTGCTCAGCGATGCAGAGAACAGCGGACAGTTCAGGGTGATCGCTGATGGCACCGGCCGGGTCAATAATCATCAGTTTTACCTTGCCGAACGCGGGTTCGCCGCGCAGTCGGGCGATCTGTGCGGCAGGGTTCTGCTCACCGCGCTGGAGCAGACTGGCCGCTACATTGATGCACACCGTGCTGAGAGCCGCTGCGTTGCTCTCCACCGAACTCGGGATATCAGCGCCTTCACTGATGCATGCCTTAGCGCGGCGCAGCCACCAGACCCAGCGCATGAACTTAGCCATCATTCGGGAACAGCAGACCATCGCTGACCGCTTCTATGCACTGGGGCTATTAAGTCGCGCCATTCGGGTACGTGAGTCGGTCTGGCATCCATAGCGGTTTTTTTCGCTAAGCATCGAACATTTGATCGCTAAGCGCTTCAACCTGCGTTTGTTATGTTGCGCTGACAACAACCAGACTCAGGAATGAGAGATGAAAAGAGTTTTGCTTAGCGCAATGATTATTGCCGCCCAGGCGGGATTAGCGTTCAACATCCAGGCTGCAGCAGAGAAGCCCGAAACAGTTAACATTGGTTTTCAGAAAGCCAATATCTTCGCCTGCTGAAATATCGCGGCACGCTGGATCAGGAATTTAAGAAACAGGGGATTGCGGTTCACTGGATTGAGTTCCCGGCCGGGCCGCAGATGCTGGAAGGCCTTAACATCGGCAGTATCGATCTGGCCGCAACTGGCGACGCGCCACCGACTTTTGCTCAGGCCGCACAGGCCGATCTGGTTTATCTGGCACATTCTCTCCCGCCAACCCCAAAACTGAGGCGATTGTGGTGCCCGCCGACTCCCCCATTAAAAGCGTGGCGGATCTCAAAGGCAAACGCGTGGCGCTGATAAAGGCTCTGACGTTAACTATCTGCTGGTCACTGCGCTGGAGCAGGCGGGGCTGAGCTATAAAGACATACAACCGGTCTATCTGCCACCCGCGGATGCGCGTGCCGCTTTCCAGCGCGGTGCAGTGGATGCCTGGGTAATCTGGGATCCTTACTACGCAGAAGTTGAAACCAACGCCCACGCGCGGCTGATTAAAAATGCCGAAGGCCTGGTGCCACACTTCACCTTCTATCTTGCCAGCCGTAAGTTTGCGGAAACCTGGCCGCAAATCGCCAGCCAGGTGGTGGATGAGCTTGGGTCGCTAAGTACCTGGGCCAATCAACATCAGGAAGAGGCGGCAAAAATCATGTCCACCTCAACCGGTCTGCCGCAGCCGATCTGGCAACGGGGCGCTGGCAAGGATGCCGTTCGGGGCTGAGCGGATGACACCTGAAGTCTTCACGCAGCAGCAGGCTCTGGCTGATAAGTTTACCCAGATTGGTCTGTTACCAGTGAAGGTCGATATCCGCAGTGCAACCTGGTCGCTGGATAAGAAATAGGGGGAGGCGGGCGACGGCTGATTAGGGGAACCTTCGCCTGACGGCTGATAACGTCATCGCCTGGAGTTAATCAAGTGCAGGCGGATTAGCGTGACGTGTTATCCGCGCATCAGCCTGGGCAGATAAGGTCCTGTCACCGACGTTCAGCTCATCCTCGCTGAAAACGGTTTAAAGTCCTGATGGTGCTGTAAGAAAGATGCCCTTTACGTTAGTAAAGGGCATCGATTAACCTGTATTAAGAACATATTTCCTGAGGCTCCGAAAAAAAATCATCTATTTCAGTCTGTATTTCAGACAGATAGCTTCGCTACTTCGCTATTTTTTCTTGTATACATCAGCGGTACCTTTAATTTTGTTATTCGTATTGGCTGAGGTCAGCACGAACACATCGCCGCCTTTTTATCGGCCATTTCTGATAGCTCCGCTTTTGCATCTGAAGGGCTGGTCTCACCTGATGTTGAGATATCGCCTATCTTTTCATACTGATCCTTCACTTTCATAAAATTATTCTTTGACATCATTTCGGCAGCAAATGAGCCAAACGATAAAGAGCAAATAACCACACCAAAAATTAATTTTTCATATGCGTATCCTCGGAATGTTATAAAAGACGATTAGAATTCGTAACTACATTTAAAACATAGCATATTCAATGCAAACAGCTATTTCAAAAGCTTATTTACGATCCTGTTTTGTGATAACCGATCAGTAATTTAATTAACCACCCATCGTGTTTTCAGGGTGATTTCAAATCAGGCTTATTACAAAGTCAGGCCGCTCATAACTGTTCTGATTAACTTCTTCTGAAAGGGGGCAAACGGTAATCGATGGAAAGTTAAGGATATATTTATCATCATCAGTGATCCAGGTAGAGGTAATGCACCCAGCTGGTCATTCTCAGCAAAATTTTACGCATGACCGAAACATGCGTGAAGTGGTCAGAATAGACCGCAACCTGCGCAAATATGCCGTCTGGCAATGCATCAACGTCCTGATTTGGGTTTAATTCAATTATGGCTAATACGCCGTCAGAACCTGAAGCAAGGCTCAGTGATTGCACCGTTCCCTGTGCCTGATAAGCTCCGCCTGGAACCACTGGCAAAACTCTGAGCAGTTTTCCGAGAATACCTGTCCCGGAAGGGCATTAAAAACGACCTCTGCTTCATCTCCCGCCGTGAGGCGAAGCAGGGAATTTTGTCTGAACTGAGCAATGATCTGACGTTTTGTACAGGAATGAATATCATGGCCGGGCGCAGCGGCAGGGCGGCTGCGTAGCTTCCGGGACGGATTAAGACCTGAGTGACATAACCATCACTGGGTGCGCGGACAACCGTCTGATCCAGGTTATACCGGGCTTCTGCTAATTGCGCGCGCAGACTGGCTATCTGGGATTGTTCTCCTCCTGATACACTGGTCAACTGGCTTCTGAGCTGCTCCTGTTCCGCCAGTGAACCTTTTACCAGGGCATCCTGCGCCAGAAATGCCTGCCTGGCATTATCAATGTCACGTTCGGAGAATGGATTGACTTTCGCCTTACTACCTTTGAGATAGCGTTGATAGTCCAGAAATAATCTATCCCGCTCAGCAGATACATGGGTTGTGTAGGCAACGGCTTCGCTTAATTGTCCTTTCATCGCTTCAATATTGTTAATAGCGGTGCTCAGGTCGGCTTGTAATCTTTCCGACGCGGACCTTATAACGTGTCTGATCCAGGGTGAAGAGCATTTCTCCCTTTTTAATAAGCACTTCTTTTTATCAGTAACTTCATTTACGGACGCCAGTCACTTGTGGGGTAACAGGAATCGCGACAACCGCTTTTTGTGCCAGTGACGTATAGGGATGGTTATAATTCATTAGCAGAATTAGCGCACTGACCAGAAAAACGCCACCGAGGGCCGCTGTTGGCACTGTCCATTTATTGACGGGTATGCGAAATATTTAAAAACAGCCCAGGCTATCGCAACGTAGCTTAAAATAATGAGCAGATCCATATCATCGCTCCGGTCGCAGCGGTTTCGAATCAGCCTGTAAACGCTCCAGTTCTGCTACGCGCTGCTGCAGTTCCAGTAATGAAGTGTATTGACTCTGCATCCCCCAGCCGCGCTCAGGACGATAAAGAGTGGCCCAGATCCACAGGAAAGGCCATATGACATGCAGTGTAAACAAACTTACCCAACCTGCGACGTGATGGCATCGGCATGAGGATGATTACGGGACTTTGCGATTAAATAGGGAATATCATGAAGAACGATAATTCCATAAAAAATAATTATGAAAACGAAGATCAGCATACCCAAAGCAAAATAGTTAAGGAACATAGGTGCCTCTGCTAAATTGGAATGCGAAGTAAAAATAGATCGGCTGCAAGAATATTTCAATTCGTAAAAGAGTTAACCTGACACACCTCGTTGACAGACGCAATACCATAAAGTCATGCAGCGCCCAGGGATTTGAGGCACTTCAGCAATGACGTAGTTGGGCAACACTGTTCATTGTGATGATTTTAGTGGATTATTACACTTTAAACGCAGGTTATTCCACTTTATTTTGAGCCGCTAACCTCCATGATGTTGGTAACTGATTGATTTGATTTTATTAAAATAACATGACACGTTGATCACAGATTTGTATTTCTAAAGCTTTATTTAAAAAAATATCTTTATACTTATTAACTATCCTGTCCCGACGTTGTTGCGAATTATCCGATCCATTATTTACTGGGAAATAATGGATCTCCGTTTGATAGTAGATTTTAAAATCCTGATTTATTGAAATTTAACGCTTAATAATGAGATTAACTGTCATGGCCTCAGAAAGACCAGCGAATACATAGCCCTGAGATCGAATCCTGCTTCAACAGAACATCCTGAAAAGTTCAGGTTGCTCTGTTCATACACGAGTCCATACTTTGTCGGATAAGCCTGATAGTGCTCATGTAAACCCCAACAAAAGATGGTCTTCTGTCTGGATCATTCCCTTTGTCACGCTGCTCATCGGTGCCTTTTATTGTATTACCATAAAAGCCAGCAGGGACCTCTGGTGATCTGATGACCGAAACGCACAGGGTATTAAGGCAGGTAAAACCGTAATAAAAAACCGCAACATTGATGTGGGTGTCGTTGAAAGTATCGAGCTTACTGACGATCTTAAGCACGTCGAGATCAAGGTTCGCATGCACACTGGTATGCAAAAACTATTGCACGGCAATAGCGCTTTTTGGGTGGTCAGGCCTGAAATTGGAGTTCGAAGGAATAACGGCTTAAGTACCTTGTTCTCAGGCGCCTATATAGCTTTACAGCCAGGTTCTCCGGGGCCAGCGCCGGAACGCTATCGGCTGTCAGATGCGCCTCCCCAGGCCTCACCGAATGCAAAGGGGATCAGAATCACGCTTAATAGTCGTGAAGCGGGGCAACTCATGCCGGGCTACCCGGTTCTGTTTCGCGGCCTGCGTGTCGGGTCAGTCGAGAACAGCCGGTTTGATATGGAAAAAAGGATGATGCGTTATCAGGTTTTATCGCTTCGCCCTTTGATCAGCTTGTCACCTCAAACGTTCGTTTCTGGAAGAATAGTGGATTGCTGTGGATTTATCCTCATCCGGGATGCGCGTGGAGATGGGGGTCCATCACCACATTATTAAGTGGCGGGGTCAGTTTTGACCTGCCTGAAGGCGTGGTCCTGGGCCAGCCGGTTAAGGGCGTAGCAACTTATACCTTTATGACGATCTGCGAAGCATCGCGAATTCTCGTTATACCGAACACCTCGACTTCGTATTGTTCTTTTCCGATTCTGTTCGCGGACTTCAGGCAGGTGCGCCTGTCGAGTTTCGTGGAATACGCCTGGGGACGGTTGCTCAGGTTCCTTTTAACTCGCCAGAGATAACCCAGAATTTTCGCAGCCATTATGAGGTTCCCGTACTGATTCACATTGAACCCCAGAGATTCATGAGCGGTATGAGGGAAGACTTTGACCTGGGGAAAAAGCTACAGCTGGGTAAAAAACAGGGGTTAAGAGGCTCGCTGAAAACAGGCAGTCTGCTTTCCGGTTCGCTGTTTATCGACTTAGACTATTATGCAAATGTTGAGCCTGACAAAGGACCGGATATCGTCGCGGGTTACAAAGTCATCCCCACAACGCCTGGTGGTTTAAACCAGATACAGCAAAAGATTATGGCTATAGTGGATAAGATGAACAGCCTTCCGCTTCGGCCACTGATTTCAGTTGCGACCGGTACGCTAAAACAAAGTCAGCGCACCATGACAGAATACAAAAATCGCTCAGGCATATTGATGGATTTATCAGCAGCCCTGCAATGAAAACACTGTCTGAGGATATGCAGCAAAGCCTGCAACAGCTCAGCCGCAGCATAAAAGGTATTCAGCCTGGATCGCCCGTATATCAAAAACTGACGGGGGATATGCAGCGTCTGGACCTTATGCTCAGAGAATTGCAGCCGCTTCTCAAGACCTTAGATAAGAAAAGCAATGCGCTGATTATTCAGGATGCTGCAACTGACGATCCTGTTCCTGTCGGCGCGAAAAAGAGAAATGAAAAATAATCCCATCTTCCGGCATTTCAAATAGCTCATTCAGCTTTTGCAGTTCATCAAACATAGCCATTTGTATCTATTGAAAGAGACTGGTTATCAGGTCTTCAGGCTGCTACTATAAAGACCTGTTAAGCAGTCCTGGAGGCTCTATGCCAAACATTATTTTAAGCGATACCAGTGCCAGCGTAAGCGAACTGAAGAAAAACCCGATGGCCACGGTTAGTGCAGGTGACGGTTATCCTGTCGCCATTCTTAACCGCAACCAGCCTGCATTCTATTGCGTCCCGGCTGAGCTTTATGAACAAATGCTTGATGCCCTTGACGATCAGGAACTGGTTAAGCTGGTCAGTGAACGCAGCGGCCAGCGTCTGCTTGATGTCGATTTGGATGCGCTTTTGTGAGTTATACCGTCAATTCAGGGAAGAGGCATTTAAAGAATGGCAGAAGCTGGACAAATCTCTTCAGCAGCAGTTTGCCAAAAAACTGAAGAAATGTTGTGACAATCCCCATATTCCTTCTGCCAGACTACGTGGGATTAAAGACTGCTATAAAATCAAACTCAGAGCGTCCGGGTTTCGCCTGGTTTATCAGGTAATAGACGATCAGGCTGGTGATTGCCGTTGTTGCTGTGGGTAAACGCGAGCGCAGCGATGTTTATCATCTTGCCAGTGAGAGGATGCGGTAGGGAGGGAGGGCTGTGTCCGATGAGTATTGACGTAATTCAAGCGATATTGATAATCAGACACTTTATTTAACATAATTAGTATTATGCGCATATTACTTATGCAGGCAAAGCTAACCTGGCCGCTTCGGGCTACCTGCTGAGGATCCTGATATGACGGTTTCTGGTGGCGGAGTTTTTCACGATGAACGAAGTTAACCGGCTTAGAGTTATTCAGGACGTCGTCGACCAGCGGCTGACAACCCATCTCGCTGCTGAGCGTCCAGGTATTTCAGACAGGCACTGTCGTCGCCTGCTTCAGCGCTATTATAAAGACGGTCCGCTGGTATGGCTGACCGCCGCCGTGGCAAGCAAGGCAACTATCAGCTGCCTGCAAGCCTTGCTGAACGCGAGGTTCAGATAGAAGCGGGAAGCCGTGGAGGTCATGTGTGATGCAGCGGGACTGTCGCAACGGCGTGCCTGCAGGCTGGCAGGTCTGTCTCTTTCAACCTGTCGTTTATTCGGTTCAGCGTCCCGCTGCTGACGCACAGCTGTCTTTACGCATCACAGAGCTGGCACCTGAACGCCGCCGCTTTGGTTACCGGCGCATATGGCAGTTATTGCGCCGGAAGGGCCTTCACGTCAACCACAAGCGGGTATACCGCATCTATCACCTTAACGGCCTGGGTGTAAAGCGCAGGCGACGCCGTAAGGGGCTGGCGACTGAGCGGCTTCCGATTCTTAGCTTGGATGCGCCGAACCTGACATGGTCGATGGATTTTGTCATGAATGCACTTGCCAGCGGCCGACGGATTAAGTGCCTGATCTGCGTGGATGATCTCACAAAGAGTGTCTGACGATCACCGCCGCTTTCCGGGATGAATGTCTGAATGAGCACTGGTTCAGCGATGTTCTTCATGCCCGGAAAATTATTAATGACTGGCGGCAGGACTATAAAGAGTCAAGACCTCATTCATCGCTGAATTACCAGACTCCAGCTGAATTTGCAGTAGGCTGGAGAAATGGAAAATCAGAAGGTAAACAAACCGACATTAGTAACTGATCGTTGTATCTAATACTGGGGGCAAATCAGTTCTGAAACTCCGAGTGCCCATTAACAGGCCGCCCCCGCCCCGGCCCGGAACAGGAGTGGCTGTAATGGATGGTGTAACTAATCCTCTAAGTTTTACTGTTCATAATGAACAGTAAAACTTAGACCCCGGAAATCACGCCCTGTACGTCGCTCTGCGCCGTACAGCCCGCTCACCGGGGTTCGGGATTAGATAAACGTTATCGTCGCTTTAAGGCCGTCTGGCTTACAGGAAGGGGTTGGGTAGCGCCATATATCAGGCCGTAACCGGCTGCGCCGGGCGTACGGCGCCGTCTGACCACTGTACCCTGCTCTGACAGCATCTGGCGCCTCCATGACGCTAGCGCGTCATTCATAAGGCCAGCCGCGCACTGCTCGCTGGCCTTTAAAAAAAGAAGCTGAATTGGATTATCATCAAACACCAGCATTTGAAAATATCTCATATTCTTAACAGTTATTCTGCTTTTAGCAAAAATGTCATAATTGGTATAACAGAGGCTCACTGAGTGATTACGGAAGGAGTCATTACATGGGAATTAACCACAAAGGTACTTTATTAATTGATTCTAAAGATATTATCTTAAGGCCTTTTACAAAAATGATTCAGCCAAGGTCTACGAGAATTGGGCATCTGATCCTGAAGTAGCGAAGTATCTTACCTGGAAAGCACATAAAGATATTAATGAAACTAATGCAATAGTAAGTGGATGGTTGAGAATTACAGTAATAAAGAATTCTATCTCTGGGCATTAGAACTTCGCAATTCAGAGAGGTTTGGGCTCTGTGACCCTAAGTCATGTCGATAATTCAGAGAAAGCGCCGAACTCGGCATCGCTTTGTCACAGAAGGTATGGAGAACTGGAGTAGGAACGCGGGCGGCCGGACTTGTCATAAGTCATGCTTTTAATGTGCTTAATTTCAAACGCATCTCTGCAAATCATCAGCCAGATAATCACGCATCTGAAAAACTGCTCACTAAACTCGGTTTCAAACTTGAAGGTATTGCACGTGGTTATACAAAAAACAAAGATGGTGAACTAACTGATGTAGTACAGTATGGATTACTAAAAGAGCCAAAGGTAAAAGAAACGAGCCGTTTCAGAACAGATCAAACCTGGAAAGATACGCGCAACCATTATCTGAAAGTGCTGGGTAAGCCATGGTATCAATTGTTGGCGGAACTTCAGAATACACTATCTTTTGCTACTTTTGAATTTTACAATCTGCGAAAAATAAAAACACTTCATCTGCCTATTACAACCGGATCTATTTCCAGCCCGATGGGTAAAGGCAGTGACTCGCTTCCGGTTAAAGTAAAAATGTTTGAGCAGGATGTTTATCTCGCCGACTCAATGCAGTTTATGCTTGAATACGGTACAAGATTATTCGGAAATGGTGCATGGTACATTATGCCATCTTTCCGTGGTGAAGAGAATGATAAACGCCACCTCTCTCAGTTTACCATAGTGAAGCTGAAATACCGGGTACGATAAATGATGTGATAGTACTTGTTGAAGATTATCTTGTTCATCTCGCAAGACACATATTGCTTCGACATGGTGACTTATTGAATGAAAAGTTAGGGTGACATTTCTCATTTGATTTCTCTTGCGGAGAAGAATACTCCTTTCATAAAAATAACATTAGATGAAGCTGATGACCTACTTAAACAGTTATCCCCTGATAATTACACTAGCTACATTGAAGACGTAGGTGAATTCAGGAATTTAACTCATGCGGGAGAACGGCGTCTCATAGAACATTTGGCGGGTTTGTATGGGTAACTAACTATGACATTCTGAGTGTGCCGTTCTATCAATGCAGAGATCCCAACAAACCACATTCTGCACTGAATGCAGATTTATTATTTGGTCTTGGCGAGGTGGTGGGAGCAGGTGAACGTCATAGTGATGGCGCCGGGGTGAGAAAAGCACTCGAAGAACATCAGGTTGCTCCTGATGATTATGAGTGGTACATCAGAATGAAAGAGGAATATCCAGTAAGAACCGCAGGCTTTGGGATGGGGATTGAAAGATTTTAATGTGGGTAACAAGAGAAAATGATATTCAGGATTTCCAGTTGCTTCCACGCGTTAATGGTGAAAATATTGTACCTTGAATGAACGATAACGCTACCGGATGGTAGCGTTAGTTTTTGTGATTAGTAGGGAGAATAATTGTGCTTAAAAGCAGTGCAGCCGTCAGATTCACTGGCATAATGTACTCCGGTGTAAGGATGTTGATTGGTGCATATTCTGTTATATATATGCTCCAGAATGGTCTTTCCGTTAGCCAGGTAGGCCTGCTAAAGACATTTCAGGGAATCATTATCGTCTTTTTGGATATACCCCTTTCTTATTTTTCTGACCGCTATAGCAGAAAGTTTTCAATCAGCGTCAGTATACTTTTCTCTTCTGCATGGCTGCTTACTATGGCAGTGGCAGATAATTTTTGGTTTTTCATGCTGGCCGAACTTTTCAACGCCTTATCTTTGGGAATGATGAGTGGTACATTTGATAGTTATCTTTATGATCATAGTAAAAATGAGAACAATAACATCTCTTCCCAAAAAATATTTTCCTTATATTATAATACCAGTTTATGTTTATGGGGGTAACATCTCTTATAGGAGCGACTGCTTATTTTTATATAGGGAAGTCCTCTATTTTTATATCATCTTTATTAATGTTTATAATTTTTTTAATGTCAGCCTTCTTACCTTCCGATCGTCAATTTAAAAGTGAGGAAAAAATCAAACTTTTTTACCTTCACCATGCTGTGTAATGGTATCCGGCAGGTTTTCGTAGGTCGTACAGGATTGTTAACGTTATTAACCGTCATTATATCTTCATTCTTCCTCCAGTCTCTCATTCAATACTGGCAGGTTATAGCAGGACAAGATCTACCGGAAGACGGTCAGGCTATAATTTTGGGTATCGTTTCTTTTTAATTATGCTTGCACAGTCCGCAACGGGCTTTGTGACAGAGAATTTACCTTCATCTTCTAATGCTAGATTTCATTTTATATTCTTCCTTTTGGTTATAATTTCGTCAGTATCTTCTCTTTATTTTAACAATATCTACATGTCTGCGTTTTTCCTCTGTATTATCTTCTTTTATATCAATTTTGTTCAAATTATTTCTTATGCCAAGATGGTGTCGCATACTGAAAGCAGTCTGCGATCTGTCACATTGTCTACTATTGCTACAGTAAATAAGATAGTGATGTTTGTCATGATTGCACCTTTTGGTTTCTTACTGCAAACGTACGATTGGTTATTCATAATTCCTGCTTTTTTAATAATTACCCCTCTGTTTTTCTTATATTTTAGAAGTGGCAGGTGAGGTTTATGTAGATCCTAATTAATTTTCCCCTGCCCTTTAGACAGAAGAATATAAAGAAAAAGATGAAAGCGTCAGGCAAAACGCTTTCTTATCTCAGAGGATAAATAATCAGGTACAGACATGGTGACTGCTGATTTTCCCCTGATCATACCGGTGAATCATCAGCATGGGGTTTTCTCTGACTGGCGGAACATTCGCTGACCCGAACCATAATGGATTGGCTGGACAGACCGAACCACAGATATTTGCCGGGATCCCCGCAAAGTTGCCAGCAACAGGTCGGTGGACATGTCCTGAAGAAACAGCGAGTATCCTGTCAGGATATCTTCTTATCAGGTCTTCAAACTCATTCAGTCCCCTGCACATCGTTTCATCAAGAGTGGGTATGCCGGAAGGGAAAATGTGATGGTGAAGAAACAGCAAAACCGGAGCACCATCAGCCTCGCCAAGTTGCTTTTCCAGCCATCCCATACGTCCCGAAAGTGATCCATAGCTCTGTCCGCTGACGGTTGAGTCCACGCCCGCCCAGGCTTATTACGCCCGCGTGATAACTGAAGTGCAGCAACTCTCCCGTTGAGTCAGGCAACCAGCGTTCATTACCCCACGTTTGTCGCATATAGCTTCGATCGTCTGAATTACCGGGCAGCAGCAGGGAGGGGTAAGCCTGTTTTTCCAGCTGCGCAGCTATCTGTTCGTATCCCTCATCCCAGCCCCCGTCCGTCAGGTCACCACTCAGAACCATTATGTCCGGCCCCACCTGTTCAAGCCACGACAGCGCCTGCCCGAAGCGCTGAAGATGATCATTATCGGGAGCGGCGTGGATATCTGTTATCTGCGCTATCAGCATGAATACCTCACGAAGAGCCGATGCCAGCAGTCATTTCAGAATCAGACCTGGGTTGGCCAGCGAAACGTATGACCCGGCCTCATGCAGCGACAAAGCAAGGCGTTCGTGGTAAACACCCGTCGCCTCCATAACCAGGTCAAAGTCACCGTGTCCGCTGTGCTGCAGGAGCAGCCAGCGGAATATACTGGCTACCGCGCTGCGGTCATTTTTTATCTTTTCCCCCGTATTCGTTCTTTTATGACGTAATACAGTATGCAGAGATCAGGAGTGTCTTTACTTACGTCTATGCCTACAGGAAACATCGCAATTCTCCTCTCACAATGGCCGTCTCACCTGTTAGCCTTGTATATACGGAGTCGGGCACCCAGTAACCGTTCAACAAAATGTGCTGGCGTGAAAAGTGAAAAAGGGAGGCATAAGCTGCCAGACGGGATCGATAATTAAATCGTCCGCAGGGATGGGACTGGCTCACTCTGCTTCGTGTGATGGTAGCTAATCACCACATAATGTTAGATACAAGAATGAGGTTTGGTCGCGTTACATATCAGTCCGTAACCGCCTACGCCCGGCGTACGGCGCCGTATGACCAATGTCCTGCTCTGACATCATCTGGCGCCTCCATGCCGCTAAGCGGCATACAGAGCACAATATTTATTGTTTTACCAATTATTAAGTAAATTTTCCGTACATGATTTATTAGGAGGACAGACTACATTGACGCTGACACATAAATCTGGTCATCTGGCCTGGTGCGCTCTGGCAGCCCTTGCATTAGCACGTCAGGACGGTACCGTTTGCTCTGCTGCTCAGGAAAATCTCTTTCTGACACGCTGGCTGGCAACCGCCCTGAAGCAGCGTCGCTTTTCCCGTGAGGTGGCTCCCGACATTGAGTGGCTGCTAACGCAGGGGCGCCAGTATGGCGTTGCCGCAAAGCTTGCCGGCAAGCTCGACTATCTCTGGCGCTCCTGTACTGGCGAGCTATCTCAGCAGAATGACCTGTTCCGTCTGACATATGCCCTGGAGATGGCGAAAGATATGTCTGGGCTTACCAGCTGTTCAGCGACCGGGAGTGGTCAGGAAGGCATGCCGCTGTTCTGAACGCTGGCGTAAACGGAATTTATCTGTCCCGGAGCAGCCTGGATGCTGCATTTGACGATGACGGCCAGCAGGTCGCACCGGTGATGGCGCGACTGACAGGGCGCGTGCAGGGGCTGGAAACGCTTCTTAACCGCTGTGGATGGCAGATAGCTATTGATGGGCCTTCCGGGCTTTATTTGCTGACGGCAGAAAAATATGAACTAACGATGGGGCAGTAAGACCCAGGGCGGATGTACCTGGCGGAGCAGCAGTGCGGCCGGAGAGGCCGCTAAATAAGTCAGTGGCGGATCTGCGCCAGGTCGTCTTCAGTCAGTCCGGTCATTTTCATGACGGTATTACGGTCGAGACCGTTCTGCAGCATGGTACGGGCAACTTCCAGCTTGCCTTCATTCCGGCCTTCCTGCCTGCCTAACTGGATACCCTTCTGGATGCCATTCTGTTCGAGCTGTTGTGCGATGGTCATAAGTGCGTCTCCGTGTTGCGGCACACGCTGTGCCAGTTCGCGTACAAAACCTTCGGCGTCGGCTGTTTCGCCTGTCTGTACAATATAGTGTACCAGCGATATCACCTGTGATGAAGACAGATAGCCGGCCAGCAGAATGGGCGCCAGCCGGTCAGTCAGTTCTGCCAGGTCCCGCTGATGAATATGTTTCTGCAGCAGGGTCAGGGCGGCCATGCTGCGATGGCCGGCGATTTCATCATCAGGAAGGACGGTAACGTCAACCAGCGGGAAAGCGCTGCTGTAGAGTTGCCTGCCAGCGCCGGATCATCAAACTCATTCAGCCAACGGGTGGAGTAAGGATACGGGCTGCGTTTACCCGTATAGAACAGCACCGGTATCACCAGTGGCAACTTCTTATGGCCCGCCTCAAGGTGGCGCTGCATGGCAGCCACCGCATAACGCATCAGGCGAAAAGCCATGTGTTTATCGGGTGAAGACTGGTGCTCGATGAGCACGTGGACATAACCCTCACCGGCTGTGGTTTTCAGACTGTAGAGCACGTCGCTAAAGTACTGCCTCAGGTCATCCTCGACGAACGAGCCGGATTCCAGCTTTAGCGTACTGAGGTCACAGATAGAACGCAGCTCTGCGGGTAAGTGGAGTTCCATGAAATCACGGGCGACATCCGGGTGGGTCAGAAACTGCCGGAACGTGGCATCGTGAGGAGTAGGTGTGCGGCTTTTCTTCTTCTTCATCAGTCCCGACTCTGAAAAATAACCGCTGTATGTTACCACAGGCAGAAAATCGTCTGTATTGATGGCGAACAGATCTGCAATAACTGCAGGTAGCCGTTCGGATTATTTTTAATTTTTTCGGATATACTGCTTCATCGTACGATCTCTAATAATCGAAGCATAATCATTCTTCGTCGCAGTTCGCATAGCCAGATGAGTAATGGAATCATAAAATACCGTCAATACGGCAGGGAACCGATGTGGCTATTTCTGTCATCATTTAACATAAATTACATTATGCGCACTTCTGCAGATGGCCAATTTGGTAGTGTCACTTGATAGCAGAAACGGCAAGCTATCAGCGTCAGATGGGAAGGGATGAAGACGGTCAGGTGAAAGGGTATAGCCGGTGCATCAGCACCGGGTTTATCCTGCCCCGAAGGGGCTACCGTCCTGGCAGTTCGCGCGATGCAAAAAGGCAGCTCAAGCTTCCTCTGGTTCGCTTATCTCAATACTGGTTATGTGCAGTCCGGCATGTGACATCATGCTGACCAGCTTATCAATGAAAAGCAGTTGATCCGACCCTCCTGCCAGCTCGGACACTCTGGGCTGTGAAACGCCCAGCGCAGCAGCAGCAGTGGCCTGATTCAGGCCATTACGTTTAATCCAGCTATTCAGGCGGCCTACTAACTCGGCGCGGAGTTTCATATTTTCCGCCTGCTCTGGCGTTTCGCTAAGAGCGTCCCACACATTATCAAAAGTCTGAATATTCATTTTTTACGCTCCTCAACCAATCGGCGATAACGATTTCGGGCAAGTTCTACGTCACTCTGGCTGGTCTTTTGTGTCTTTTTCTGGAAACAGTGCAGCACATACACGGCTTCTTCAAATTTGGCGACATACATGATCCGGAAAATGCCGTCATTACCCCGGATTCGGATTTCACGTGCTCCCTGACCTACCGTAGCAAAATGCTTCCAGTCGTCCGGCTCCAGTCCCTGCTGGATCAGGTCAAGCTGATACCCTGATGCGGTCCGGGCCTCTTCCGGGAAAGCCCGTAGATCCTCAAGACTGCTGTCAATAAACTGATTTTCTTACGCATCATCACCTCATTATACGAAATTTCGTATATTGTGCAATTTCTGCATTACTCATGCACCCCATACAAACCCGTAACCACTGCTTCCCTACCATGTAGTTTCCTGCTGTTTTGTCCATGGCCTACATTGCCCTGATAAAATCCAGCATCGCCTTGATCCGGCGCTGGCTTTTGAGACGTTCTTCAAAATCGTTGAGATAGTAAGCCGGTGTATAGCGCACCCGGTTAAACTCCAGCGTCAGCGTATTACCGGTGACAACCTCGGCTGCAATGCCCAGCAGGGAAAGCTGTATAAACGCCATATCCACCGTGACAGGATCAATATCAAATCAACTGACGGACATCTGAACTGATGGATTAAATCCGGCTTCAATCAGGCAATCTGCATAAGGTAGCATCGGTCATGTGGGTGTAATTAAGCAGGCGGAAGTAACGCACACCGATACAGGCATAAATGTCCGTTATCCCGCCGCAGTACATTTCTGCAAACATGAACGTTTCACAGTCCCCGTTCTCATTGCATGCCTGTTTCAGCGGATAGAGTCTCTCCAGCGCATCAGTAAGCGATGAAGGAGATGGGCAGCCCGTCTCAGAGTGCATGATGGTGGCTGCGCATGGCTGGGATGTGGGTGGAGCAAAACGTGCAGACATGAAAACTGCATTTATTACCCGCAAAGGACAGGCACTCTACCCGCTGGCACCTGCACCCGATCTGATCGTCAGCGATATAGGTGCGTTAGCCACTAAGATAAAACCGCTCTGCTAACCAGCCGTTACCTGTTAATCCCTGTACGCGTTTAGCCTTAATCGCTGCCCGAAAGGCTAAGAAAAAGCATAGTTGATGCGAAAACACTAACAATATCTTAAATCAGGGCTTAACCACGATACACAGCAGGCCGATGACAATAATCACTACGCCGCCAGGCTGTGCCAGCTGAACGCCTCATGGAATACCGGCAGACAGACAGCCACCAGCCACACCAGCACATAACTGAGGCTGAGCAGCGGATAGACGCGGTTCAGCGGAAAATAGCGCAGCGCCCGAATCCAGCAGAGCATTGAAACACCATAAGCGCCCAGCCCGGCCAGCAGCAGCAAGGCGGGCAGCAGGGCAACAGCAGGCAGCGACGTTATGCTGCTGACATCGGGCAGACGCGGCATCGCCCAGCGCATCATCAGCTGTGCCGCTGAGACCAGCAGCACGCTGCATGCGACCCATCCATACCCTTTCATAGCTGGCTCGCCATCAGCGCCACACCCGTCACCACCAGTAGCGTGCCGAAGATCTGGCGCAGCGTCAGGCGCTCGCGCCAGAGGATGCGTCCTGCCAGCGCAACGAAAATGAAGTTAAGGCTCAGCATCGGATAGGCCTGGCTGACAGGCACCCGCTGCAGCACCAGCAGCCAGAGAAGCATCGCGACACCCAGCAACAGCACGCTCACCCCAATCCAGCTTAAGCGGACCCGGCGCGATGCCGCGTGAGTCGCCTGTTTCTGGCACAGTTGCGCGCTGCAACTGAGCAGACTGACCAGTACAATCAGCAGCAGCATCACTTCATCTGACTGTAATAGAGGCAGACCAGCCTGCCCTGGCGATAGACGGCGTCCGGCACCGGAACATCCTCGCCGATATCACTGTGTACTGAATCAACCAGCAACAGCAGTGATACGCTTCCCGTACGGCGATGATCGGCAAGCCAGCCGCCGAAGTCCGCCTGAGAGACAAAGCGGGATTGCGCATCCGGGTAGCTCAGCCCATATTCCAGCTCGCCTTGGTGTCATAGAAGCCGATATCGCTACGTTGCAGATGCCAGGCTGCGGCAGATGCCACGCCGGGATTGTCCGCCAGGATAAAGTGACTTGAGGCCAGACGCTGGCTGATCGTCGAGACAAAACGCTGCGGCTGTTTGGCGTCGCGGATTTTATCCGGGATTGCCGTACCAATAAACAGGGCGACGCCCAGCGGGCAAAGCGCGGCCGCCAGCCAGCGGCGCTGTTGCAGAGCGGCAGCTATATGCGCCCACCAGCCCCCAGATGAGAAATGCCAGTGCCCCCAGCGCAAGCTTCAGCATCTCGTGCGTGGCGAACAGCGGATGATGCGTCACACTCCAGGGAGCGAGCACCAGCACGACCGTTGCCAAGGTAATGATGCCGAAAATCAGGTTGAGCCAGCCATTGACTGTTAATGCGCGCCCTGCCGCTGTGCGGCGTTCAGGCCATAGTGCGCCATCAGCAGCGACAGCGGCACAAAACAGGGAAGAATGTAGGTTGGCAGCTTGCCTTTTGCCAGGCTGAAAAACAGCAGCGGCATCACCGTCCAGCTCAGCAGATAGAGCGCGACCGGGATGCTGCTGACGCTCGCGCCAGCCGGTCATCAATGCGCCCGGTAACAGCGCCAGCCACGGCAGCGTTCCCAGCAGCAGAACCGGCAGTAATACCAGAAAGGCGCTTTGTGCTGGGCATTGTCCTCAGCAAAGCGCTGGATATGCTCAACCCAGAAGAAGTAGTGCCAGAAAATCCGGTGCCTGATGATAGATCGCCAGCGCCCAGGGTGCGCTGATCGCCGCGGCTGAGAGCAGGCCAGCGGACCGAAGCAGAGCAGTTCGCGCAGGTCGCTGCCGCCAGATCGCCCAAGGCAGAATCGCCAGCACAGGCACTGCCAGCGCCAGAAAGCCTTTGGTCATAAACCCCATGCCGCAGGCGAGACCCAGCAGCAGATAGCCGCCCGCCCGCTCGGCGCGTCCGCTGGCCTCCGTCGCCAGCCAGAAGCTGCACATCGCGGCAGCCAGCCAGAGCATCAGCATCGGATCGAGCACCGCATAGGTGCCAACGCCATAGACCAGCAGCGAACTGAGGAAAATAATCGTGCCGACGGCAGCCGGCGTACCGAACCAAACAACCGCCTGCCGAGCCAGTAGATCAGCACGGCGGTCATCGCCGTGGAGAATATCGATCCCGCCCGCACGCCAAAGTTGTTGTGGCCAAACAGCCACTGACCCAGCGAGTTGACCCAGTAACCCGCAATTGGTTTTTCAAAATAGCGCAGACCGAAGAAGTGTGGCGTCACCCAGTTACCGGTTGCCAGCATCTCCCGGCTGATCTCCGCATAACGGGTCTCATCCGGCTGCCAGAGATCGCGGAACATCGGCGGAAGCAGGTAATAGAGAATAAAAAGCTGAAAAAAAGTAGCCACTTCGTGTTGTTACGTATCCGCACTAGTTCGCCTCTTCAGTCAGTTTCTGGCAGCCCAGCACCCTTCCCGTCCGGGGATTTCGCCTCTGACCACCTTGCCCACCGGCAAGGTACTTAGATTCGTCGGGCAGCAGCTCGCTTAACGGACAGAACTGAATGCCGTGACGGGCCGCAGCAGCCAGCAGCTGGTCAAAGTCCGGGTAGCCGATAATCCCTTCGACTTCGGCATGCACGGTGTAGACCGCCCCATCATCAGAAGAGAGCATTTTCGCCAGAATGTAGTCGTTATAGCCTTCTGCGCTGACCTCGCGGCCAACCACTTCATCCCATGTGGGCAACGTCACCGGAATCTGTACGGTACCGAATCTGTCCATCCGGCAGCATGGGCCGGAACGGGCCGCTGCCGCGACAGTCGCTGTTGTAGTGAAAGCCAAAGTCCTGTTTGGCGGCGATCACCCGGCCATCGGCTCGCCAGCCCGCGACGGCCGAACAGCTGACAGGATGACCGAGTATCTCACTCAGCGTTTCGGTGCCGCGTGCTATTGCTCAACCAGCTTATCCTGCGGCCAGACGCCGGCCCAGGTCTGCCAGGCAAAGTGGTCCCAGGCGTGCAGACCGACTTCGTGCTGACGAGTGGCGTCCTGCATGATGTGCCGCAATCTCCGTCCCATCTGCTTTCCCGGCCAGGCCGTTCCGGCGAGCAGGATGTCCCAGCCATAGAGCGACGCGGCACGGGAGCGCAGCATCTTCATAAGAACGCCGGTTTCACCAGCCGCCAGAGATTGGCGGCCCATGTTGTCTGGTCCCACGCTGAAGAAAAAAGCTGCCCCGCACCGCATGACGCCGGAACAGCTCAAGCAGCGCCGGCACGCCCTGCTTCGTGCCGCGCCATGTATCTACGTCAATCCGCAGACCGATTCTTCTTCATCACTATCAGCCTGTGGCTCAACGGTGCGCAGGAAGAAAGTCGAGCGTGTTGTCGATAGTGACATCCATCGTCACGGTCGGTGTCCAGCCGAGCAGCGACGCGCATTGCGGATAGCCGGTTTACGGTGCTCCACATCCTGATAGCCTTTGCCGTAGTAGCTGCTGCTTTCTACTTTCGCGGAAACCGGCAAAACGGCGGGAACTGCTGCGCAGTGGATAGAACGCTCAAAGCTGGCCAGCAGCTGCTCGGCCAGCTCTTTGATACTGGCTTCGTTGTCCGGATTACCGATATTGATGATCTGACCATCACAATTCAGCTGTTTGTTTTCGATAATGCGGAATAGCGCCTCAACGCCATCCTGAATATCGGTAAAGCAGCGCTTCTGTTTGCCGCCGTCAATCAGCTTAATGGGCGAGCCTTCTACCAGGTTAAGAATGAGCTGGGTTATCGCGCGGGAACTGCCGATGCGCGCTGCATTAAGGTTATCCAGACGCGGTCCCATCCAGTTGAACGGACGGAACAGGGTAAAACGCAGCCCCTCTTTTTCGCCGTAGGCCCAGATAACGCGGTCCAGCAGCTGTTTGGATACCGAGTAGATCCAGCGCTGTTGTTGTTGAATCGGCCCGACGACCAGATTAGAGCAATCCTCATCGAAGCTGGCATCGGTACACATGCCGTAAACTTCTGAAGTGGATGGGAAATGATGCGCTTCTGATACTTCACACAGTCGCGAATGATTTTCAGGTTCTCTTCGAAATCGAGTTCAAACACGCGCAGTGGATTGCGGGTGTACTCAATTGGCGTGGCGATGGCAACCAGCGGCAGGATGACGTCGCATTTTTTGATGTGATACTCAATCCATTCGGAATGGATAGCGATATCCCCTTCGACGAAATGGAAAGCGCGGATGATCCAGGAAGCGGCTGATCGCGTCTGAACTGATATCCAGGCCATAGACCTCGAAATGCTCATCCTGTAACAAACGCTCAGTGAGATGATTACCGATAAAGCCGTTAACGCCAAGGATCAGCACGCGGGTACGACGTTGCAGCGCCGACTGCGGTTTTGAATAGAGCAGTGCGCCAGGGACGATGCCCAGACTCTGCGCCAGCTGGCTGCCATTCATGTAAACGCCATGCTCGGACTGGCCGGTCTGGATTTCCAGCGCGCCTTCGCCACAGGCGATCAGGAATGGCTGCTTAGAGAGTACCGTCCCTGGCTTTGCCTGATGCTGCTGCGGATGAACCCGGCTCTTCCAGACGATAAATTTAACCGAACCGGCAAAGGCGAATGCGCCAGGCCAGGGATCGGTAACCGCTCTGACCAGATTGTGAATCGTCTGAGCAGGCTGATTCCAGTCAATGCGGCCATCCTCAGCCGTGCGGCGGTCAACCCGTGTCGCCTGACGCTCATCCTGTGGCCATTCACTCACCTCACCCTCGCGCAGACGATGGTAAAACGTCGCCGAGCAACTGCTCTGCAGCCTGGGTCAGTTTACGATGCAGCGTCAGCGCGTTGTCCTGATCCTCAATAGCGACCTTCTGCTGCGCCAGAATATTACCGGCATCCGCGCGCTTCACCATGCGATGTAGCGTAACGCCCGTTTCAGTTTTCGCCGTTGACCAGCGCCCAGTTCAGCGGTGCCCCGGCCGCGATATTTTGGCAGCAGCGAGCCGTGCAGGTTAAAAGCAGCCCTTTTGAGCGCATTGCAGGATCTCATCACTCAGCAGATGGCGATAGTAGAAAGAGAAGATCATCTCTGGTGCCATGGTGCGGATGCGGTCAAGCCAGATCGGGTGATTCGCCTCGTCAGGTGCATAGACCGGAATGCCATGCTCTGCCGCCAGACGGGCGACTGAGCCGAAAAAGTGGTTTTCGGTCGCCACATCGTTGTGAGTAAAAATGGCGGTGATCTCATAGCCTGCACTCAGCAGCGCATTGATGCCGACACAGCCCATGTCGTGATAGGCGAAAACAACGGTCTTCATGATTGAATATCCTGTACTGAAGGCTCTTCTGGAGCGTGAACAATGCGTTGAACGAAATAGCGCGGACGCGCCCGAACGTCGTTGTAAATGCGCCCGATGTACTCCCCGAGCAGTCCCATACCCACAAACTGGGCGCCGATAAACATGAACAGCACGGCGAACAACACGAAGACGCCGTCACCCGCCCAGGCCGCACCAAAAAAGAGTCGCAACACGATCAACACCAAAGAGAAGGCGAAGCCTGAGAGCGCAATCAGGCTGCCGACCACGCTGAGCAATCGCAGCGGCGTGGTGGTCAGACAGGTCACCAGGTCATACATCAGGTTAATCAGGCGCATAAAGCTGTATTTCGAATCGCCAAAGCGCGCTCGGCATGGATCACCGGCAGCTCAATGGTGTGTCGGGCAAAGGTGTTGGCCAGGATCGGAATAAAAGTGCTGCGTTCGTGACAGTTGAGCATCGCCTCGACGATGTGGCGACGGTAGGCGCGCAGCATGCAGCCGTAATCGCCCATCGCCTTACCGGTGACCCGCTGAATCAGCCGGTTGAGCGTGCGCGAGGCTTACGACGGAACCAGCTGTCCTGGCGCTGCTGACGGACGGTACCCACCACGTCATAACCCTGACGCGCGGCGTCTACCAGCCGCGGGATCTCTTCCGGCGGGTTCTGCAGATCGGCATCCAGCGTAATAATCAGATCGCCACGAACCCTGGCTGAATCCGGCCATGATGGGCGGAATGCTGACCGTAGTTGCGGTTGAGCAGCACGCCGGTTATCCGGCTGCCGGGAACGGTGGCGGCCTGTTCAATCAGTTCGGCAGAACGATCGCTGCTGCCGTCATCCACCAGCAGAATTTCATACTCAATCTTAATTGAGTCACAGGCGGCGCAGGTGCGCTGAAGCAGCTCCGGCAGACTCTCCTGCTCGTTATAGACCGGGATGACCACGGAGAGCATATTGATCGGTTTATATCGCGCATCTCAGGCTCCGGCAATGTCATGTAAGCACTGAATCACACGTTCGACATCCTGATCCGTCATTGACGGAAAACAGTGGAATCGAACACATCTGCTGGCTGTTAAGTTCACTGGCGGGAAGACGTAAATCGGGATAGTGCTCGCGATAATATTTGTGGGTATGCGCCGCACGGAAATGCAATCCGCTGCCGATATCCCGCGTCTTCAGTGCCTGCATAAAGGCATCGCGCGACAGACCGCAGCGCTGTTCATCAATGCGAATAATAAACAGGTGCCACGCATGCTGATGTGGCCAGGCGGGCAGTGACAGCGGCGTGAACGGCAGCGTGCGCAGCGCTTCAAGATAGCGTTCAGCAATCTCACGGCGGCGGGCAATAAAGCCCGGCAGTTTCTGTAACTGCCACAGCGCAATCGCCGCGCTGATATCGGGCAGATTGTATTTAAAGCCCGGCATCATGACTTCCGCCTGCGGCAGACGCCCCTGGGTCTGACGATCAAACGCATCTACTGCCAGGGCCATGAAACTTCAGGCTGCGTATACGATCGGCGAGAGTGGCGTCATCGGTCACCACCAGGCCCCCTTCCGCGCAGGTGATATTCTTGATGGCGTGGAAAGAGAAAATCGCCGTACCGCGATGCACCGACCCGGTTTTTGGTAATAAGTGGTGCCCACCGCGTGAGCCGCATCTTCAATAATGGCGATGCCATGCTGTTGAGCCAGTTGATAGATTGGCGCGAGATCGGCAGGTACACCAGCGTAATGCACCGGAATAATCGCGCGGGTGCGGGGCGTAATCGCCTGCGCTATCCGGTCCGGCGTGACCATCAGGTTGTCGGGATCCACATCATCATCACCGGCGTGGCACCCAGAAGCGTGATCAGGTTCAGGGTAGAGACCCAGGTCATGGACGGCGTGATCACCTCATCGCCAGGCCCGATCCCCATCGCCATCAGCGTGACATGCATTCCGGCAGTGGCAAGAGCTTACTGCAATGGCGTGCTGGTTGCCGGTCATCTGAACAAAGGCCTGCTCCAGTTCGGCGCATTTTGCCCCGGTCGTTATCCAGCCAGAGTCAAATACCGCTTTAAACAGCAGCCAGCTCTTCATCACCGATGAAGGCCGGGAAAATGGCAAAAAATCATGCTAAAACTCCTGCAGATCAAACCCATAAGCTGTCGCGCGTTGTTAATCAGGCACAACGCCGGAAAATAATTGAAATAGCGAATGACTCACAGTCGGCCAGGGTGTTATCGACACCACGCTTTCCCGTTCTGGAATTAAGGTTACCGGACTGCTAATACAAACTACCGTATGAAAGTTAACTGAACATTAAATGAAGAGGTTGAATTGAAATAAAAGTCAAGGGAGAGCAAGTTAAGGATTTCAGAAAAAGTTCACTATTAAATGGCTAATAATAGGCCTGGCCTCAACTCTTTTTGATTTATTGATATTTTGTTTAAAAACAGCAGGCTCTGTCAGTCACCAGAGCAGGTTCAGCTCATCATGATGAAGTCACTTCTGGAGAGAAAAATTAACACGCTGATATTGCTGGGCTAAATTCAGCCTGCTACTCACAGTATCACATCGAAAAAATAGCGATCCGCTCATATCAGGAGAATCACAGATTAATAAAGCTGTCTTAATGTATTCTTAATATTTTTCGTTATTAATGTTCTGCCCTTGCAATAATCATTACACTTTGGTGATTCTCAAGTGACAGTCAGTTAATATCTGTCAGATTATCTGTGCCTGTAAGGTAAAACAGTGCTAAAAAAAGTGAATAGGATCGCGGTTTCAGGCGTTAAACGTTGGGTCTGCCTAAAAAAGAGAAAATAGTGATGATGCGTGCCGCCTGTTTATGCACTCTGTTAGCCCTGCTCAGCCCGGTGCTTTACGCCGCGCCGGTAACTATGCCATTACCCCCCGATAAAACGTCGATAGGCCTTTCATAGGCGCGCCTTTGGGTCACCATTTTCGCAGGCCAGACTGCAGGTGTGTGAGCGGCACGGTTGACACTCAATCCTGGATGAAGACCGTGACGATCGTATTGAAGTGACTATTTCCGGTAGGGACGCTGGTGGCCTCGAACAGCCTGTTAACCTGGCAACCTGGAAAAGTAACCTGTTTTTTGATGGCAGAGCGTTACCCAAACATTCACTTTTGTCAGTAGTCGCGTGCCTCACTGGTGGCGGCAATTACCGTATTTGGGCTGCTGACGGTTAAAAATGTCAGCCGGCCAGTCGTGATGCTGGCCTCGCTGGACAGCGGAAAGAACAATTGGATCCGGCTTCAGGTTCGCTGGCGCTACTTCACCTCACCGCATCTCCCGCTCAGCTTCGGATGGATCGGCTGGTCGGTGGGTGGTTGATGATCGCGTCAACATTGCGCTGGCCATTGCCGCGCAGGGCAGAAGCCGCTTATAGCGGTACGCTGAAGGGTCGATTAAACTGAGTGCTTCTGCATGTTTCCGCTGTGGCACGCCAGGTTGAAGACCGGTGGGTTGCGGCCATCATCACATACTGATAGCCGTCACGCTCCACCAGGCCAGCTGCATGCCATGGGGCTTTTTCATGGCTATGGGGATTCGCGCTGGATCCGGCTCAAGGCGAGATACCGAGCGCCATCGGGCCAAATCAGCATGAGACTTCAAAAGGCGAATCTGCGCAATGACGTTCTTTCATAGCCAGGAATACGCACAATTTTCAGTTCAGCCCCTGGAAGGCGTAGTGCTGTATGCAGCTGCAATCCTAATCCGAGCAGGGTACGGTTTTCCAGCCCCTTTCCAGCATGCGGCGGCCGTACATCCAGAAAGATGATGTCGGCCAGCGTTTCGACTGTAGAGCGACATATAACGTGCCTCGCAGATCGCGGATATTCTGGCTTTCATCTTTCTCTTCATCTTCCGGTCTTGCCAGGAAACCGATGCCGCTGCCCACGCAGCAAAAAGCTGACAGACGCAGCAATCAGTGCCCGACGGCTGTAGCTTTGGCTGGCATTGACTCTGGTGCCGTGATGGCTGCCAGTTGCTGTGCCATTCTGGCCTGCGGTCCTGTTCCAGCAGCGGCGCAAAGCCTGTTCAAATCGAGATTACTTTGCTGTAAATGCTCAACCCGTGCCGCCAGTTTCGGAGTCCCCGGCCATCGCTCTAGCAAGAACTGCACGGCTTCCTGTGGCGTCATCTCACCATCCAGCCAGGCAACGATTGCCTCATCGCGCCACGGTGGCGTTCAAAAGTTTCCCTGTTCATCTCCGTTTCTCCTGCGGTGCGGGCGAGGTCGCCGGCTGTCTGGCCCAGCGTGGCACGTGCGGCGGCCAGCGGCTCATAATAGTGCCAATCGGAACCGAGAGCGTCTCTGCCGCCTCACATGAGTAGGTCAGACCTTCGACATACACCAGAAACAGTGCATTACGCTGCGCCTCGGGTAAGACGTTAACCTGTAGCATAATGCGCTGGAAATGGCGGTTGTCGTCGCTGTTGGTGTGGTTGTCTGCGGCCAGCAGCGCATCGGGATCCACGAATCCCTGTCCCTGCCGGACCTTTCGCGCCCGTAAATCACTGGCCCAGATGGAGTGAAGGATCGAAAAAAGCCATCGATCAATGCGTGTGCCCGGCGTGAACTGCGCGCTGCGTTCCAGCGCGCGTACGCAGGTTGACTGTACCAGCTCTTCTGCCATGTCACGGTTGTGTGACAGCACATAGCCGTAACGCCAGAGCCGCGTCAGATGTTCCGCAAGGTGCTGACGGATGTCACTGTGAGTGTATTTTTCGCTCCTCCCTTCCGCATCAGACCTCGGGGGTGGCCATTGATCGCGGCCTGCAGATCGCGATATTCCTCGCAGTCTGTGCCACAAATCCCGGCAATGGTGTTTTAACTGTTCGCGCGCCAGAATCCGGACGCCCTTTGATCATCCAGGCTTCGCCCAGATATTCACGCACTTTTAGCGTAACGGGGATCAAGTGCAATGGCGCGCTGATAATAGCCAATGCCCTCGTCCGTGCGGCCCAGTTTACGGGTAGCGGTAACCACGATAGTTCCAGGCTTCGCGGGTATCCTGATTTTTCAGCGTATCCAGCAGGTCAGCGCCGCCTGATATTCGCCCTTTTTCGCCAGATGCCGGCATAGCGGGTTTTTATCGTCGTCACTCAGCTTGCTGGTCTTCTCAGGCACACAACTTTTAGTTGACTGTCATAGACCTGACCTTTGGGTCAGTCAAGCGTCTTTTTATCACTGTCATTGTCGCCCATCGCCACTACTCAGCGGAGAGTGCAGCATCAGCAGCAGTGCCGGAACGTGCAAGCAGAGAAAACCAGACGCGGTTGTCATAATTTATCCTTATCGGGTCTGTGAGACAGGCGATAAAGCCCGCCGGATGCAGTCCGCTAGCGCGGCGCTGTACCGTAAACAGCTCAGCGCCGGTTTCTATTCGATAAAAAATAAAAATTATTTTTTGCCAGGGTGCCAACGCTGAATCAGAACGTTAGTATTTCCCCGCACAGAAACGCCGTTCCTGCCGGGAGCGAGTGAGATTCACCGCAGCTTCCGCATCGCTGGGCTTTCAGTCCATCCTCAGGCCAGGAAGAACGTCAACGCTGCTCACCGTTCAGCGATCGGAATAAATGCATCCCGATGGCATAGTAGTTGGCTGCACCTGGCTGAACCAGTCGGGAACAAGCCTGGCTGCTGAATCGTCTGCGCACTCCTGATAGCAGCTGACGCCGCGCTGTGGCTGAGAGGCTGATTCCAGCATCCGTGCCGGTCCCATCACACTGATGCGGTTCATCGTAGCCATCCGTTGCTAGCGGACATTATGGCTGTGCCAGCGCCCCGCCACTGCCAGCCGCAATAGCAGCGTGATGGTGTCCACGTCGTCAAATTCGCTGATCGAGGGCCAGAGCCAGCGCAGCACCCATCGCAGCCCCCTCTGTCCACATCCTCTTCAGTCAGCCAGCGCAGACAGGTCAAAAAAGTGATAGCCTGATCGCGCATATGCCCACCGGAACGCCTGAAGATAGGCCACCGGTGGCATGGCTGAGGAGCGCAGACCATCTTCACACACAGTGAATCCAGGAAGCTCCGATCCCGAAGCCGCCCATGCCGCCCCTGGCGGAGTTGTTGCTTCAGCGGCTGAGGATGGACGATCAAAAACGGCGATAATTGTAAACCCTACGTGACCGGAACGTGTAAGGAAGAACATTAGCACGGCAGAGCGGGCCGCTCAAGAGCGAGATCGACCGGTTTTCACAGTAGAGGGCTTTACCGGCGCGGGCTGCGGCTTTCTAGTAGTCAGCATGTGTCGGCGTCGCGCTGCGATCAGCACCATGATCAACTGCTCAGTCAATTTACGCCTCGGTGACAACTCGGGCCCGTGCACCAAAGCGGGTCGCAAAGTGCGGCGGCGCGCCGCGGGAACCGCATCCGGACCCATACAACTCAAATCCGGGGGTGCGCCTGAAGATTCGCGGCCATGAACTTCCACCCAGTAAGCAACCGCAACAGGGCCAAACACGTTGCTTTTTATTCATTTTTTTGACACTCCATCATAGTCCGGCAGAAAGCTGCATCGTGCAGGCTACACGCGGCGTTTTACACTGGCGGCACGGTGTTTTGAGGTGTTTACCTCAGAGAGGAGATCGCATGTCGCTGAAAGAGGTCGCCCGACGGGCAGGTGTGGGACTGCAACCGTGGATCGGGCTGCTCAATGAACGTGGCGGCGTCGCGCCGGAGACGGTTCACAGGGTGCTGCAGGCAGCACTGAAGTCGGGCTGAAGCGGATCTGCCGGAGGGGCATCGTCATCCGTCGGCAGATAGAACTGCTGCTGAGCAGCAACGATTCGTTTTTTCTTTAAGCACTGGCACAGGATTTTACTGAGGTTGCCTCCATCTGGCTATCGCCGGACGACGCTGGCGACGCACTTTTTCCCCGAGGCTCACCAGAACACTGCAAAGCTATCAGGCGGGCGGTGAAACGGGATGGTCTGAAATCGTTTTTGCCCAAAAAATATGAAACATCCGGCAAAATGAGAATGAGAAGGCGCTGGACCATTCCAGGCGGTGCGGTACCAAAGAGTGAATTCTCGCTGGTCACCGATTTAACCTTGGTCCGCCCGACTCTTCATGTGGGAGCATCAGCTGCAGGCAGACGTACAGCCGCTCACCTGATGCAAAAAGCTGCATCAAACCCTAGTGGGTTGTGATGGCCGTGTGGCAACCCGGATTACAGGCGCACATCGTCAGCGTATTGAAGGTTTCCGTACTGATAACCAGGCCTCGGTTCCCCATCTTCAGTTACGGTGAAGTTTCTGGCCTCCCGGAAATCGCGACACCTCATAAGTTGATGGAGAAAGCAGCTGGTTCCGAGCGTCATCTCAGGGCATTAAAAAGATAAACAACCAGGGAGCTGAGAGGAAACTACCGAGACAAAAATTCGGGCAGGCGTGGCACGACATCGTCGGACTTGAATCAGTGCATATGGAAAAAAATGCAATGAGCTTTACGCACCACTCCTCACGCTGATGCGCAGCAGAGCGTGCGCTGGACACTGGAAAAATCAAACAAACACAGCCGGCAGCATCCCAGCTCGCGCTGTCCAGCTGATGCGGAGATTAACTGGAGCAGGGAGAAAAAAGACCCTATATCTACATTAGACGGAAAGTGGATTTCAATCATTTATTACGGCAGAAAACGTCCTGTTAAAGATTGCCCGTTTGTGTCATATCCCCGGTAAAGAAATATGCTTATACCTGCCCGGTGCGATCATTCGCATTCAGCACTATTTCCCGCGCAATAAACAGTGGCCCGGAAAGGGCCTCACTTGCTCACATTTGCATAAAAAACAGCCTGGGCCACAGAAATCGGATGATCGATTGA